>CAUZXS010006085.1:277500-312745 GCA_963585895.1 Sepioteuthis lessoniana
ATGAGCAACATCGATAGAAATTGACCGTTCTTGAGACACAACCTAAAAAATAAAAAAAAATATTCGAACCATTTTTACGTTTATTTCTTAAGGATTTACATTTCCTTGTTTATAACGGAAAGAAACTTTAAGAATTCGTATATTCTTCATTGTAAGTTTAAAAAAAAATCAAACACGCATTTACTAAATGTTGCAGGGCAAGACGATTGGGACTTGAGAATACACTGACTGCATCTGTGCAGAAGGCTAATACTTTCCCAATGAGTTTCCTCATATGACACTAAGCAATCTTATGGTGAGGCTTCAGGAATGCTGGTGCTTTGGGGAATGCAGAGTATCCCTTTATTGTCATCGCTCCCAGGTTCACTCTGGCTCGGAGTGGTAGTAACCGATAGGGTACTAGCTGTGGATTAAATAGAACTAAAAAGTGTACTTATGCTGGGCTGGATTATTTGGGGTGGAACTGTTTTAGTATTTAAGCTGTACTTGTATTGGACTGAATTGGTGAAAAAAAACTGTTTATGTGTATAAGAATGGATTTGGCGTTGGGTGACCTACAATGATTGATATGGCGTAAAACGTAACCAAACCAAACTAAAATTGAATATTGTCACCCAAAGCTTATACACACACACACACACACACACACACACATATATATATATATATATATATATATATATATATTCCTCATATTTCGAAGATGATGAACTTGACATACTTTCGGAAACTTTTAAAAACGGAAAAGAGGAAATGCCTCCTGGAATAATGAAATTTGATGACATGCTTTTTTCATTGTGTTGCACCGTGTATAAACAAAACACAATATGAAAATGAACGAAAGTCAGCATTGTCTCCTATCAGAGAAATTGGTTGGCTACGTACCTCTAACCACATAAACTATCTAAGTAAGACAAATGAAAAATATCAGCTGGATAATCAAGGATGAACACATCAATGACGTTCTCTTATGGACCTCTACACATGGATATTAATAAAAAGATATTCATGGTGTCTTGATCCCGTCCAGGTAATATTCTGAGAGCAGTGATTAATACTGAGGGGTGGCGAGAGGGAGAAAAAGTGATAGAACAAGAGTGAGAAAGTGTGTGTGTGTGTGTGAGAGAGAGAGAGAGAGAGAGTTACAGGAATCAGTGTAGTCACCATTACTTAATTGTATTTATATGTACCACGAGCATAGATATGATTATTTCATCTCTGTAGAGAATATCCTCTTCCTATTGGTAGTTTCAGACGGAGAAACAAAAAAAAAAAAAAGAAAAGGAATAACAAACTAAAGTGCGCAGGCACAGACCCACAGACACACACACACACACACACACACACACACACACACACACACACACACACACACACACACACATACATAATATATATATATATATATATATATTAGAGTCAGACCTATCCGATAAAATAAAAGTCAATATATTCCAAGCAGCGGTTGTGTCAATACTACTATATGGATGCACTAAATATAAAAGCTGGATGAAAATTGCACAATAATGCTCCGTGCTATATTGAAGAAATCTTAGAAGCAACATCTCACAAAACAGCTGCTAAAAACATCCAAATAAGAGGAACAAGACATGCGGGACTCAACTAGAGAACTAAGGACGAACTCATAAGCGACTTTCTCCTATGAACCTATTCAGAAAGACGTGCGGGAGTTGGAAGATCAGCTAGAACTTATTTTTCTACCATCTCTGAGAAAGGATATTGTCGAGAAGACCAGTCATAAGCGATTAACGTTTGAGACGAATGGTGAGAGAGAGTCAGGGAAATCTGTGCTAGTAGCATGACATGATGATGATGATGATAATGATGATGATGATGATGAAGATGTTGATGTATATATATAAAAACAGTCACAAGAAATCCGCATGCTTTTATATATATATATACATATATATATATATATATATATATATATATATATATATATATATATATAAGCACGCGTATTTGCTTAATGATAAGTAGCTTGCTTTATTCTCAAGCTATTTCTAGAGGCTATCTTATTTATGTTGAAAAAATATGCTCTTGTAACAAATTTTATTTGACATGCATTGTAAATTTATAGAAAAATGGCTATAATTATCTAGGTGTTTTCTAATTACTATTTAAATGCGAAATCACAATTTACCTTTTGCCATTAAAGGTAACCCATTTGATTGCAATTGTATAATAGATTATGTTACCCATTTGCAGAGATGCACCTGCTGTAACCTGCAGCCCTAGCCGACTGGGCCATTGCCATTTGTGTTTACAGCTTGAAGTTAACGCAATTGGGCTTTTCAAGGTTGTTCAATTGCAAGCCTTATTGTAATCATTTCTGAAAAAAAATTCCCCTTTAAAAAACTGTCTCAACTCCAGTTGGAAAAAGATTTCGATAGAGTTATATCATGAAGAAGAAAAAGCAAAATCCTATCAGCGGCTCAAAGAGCAGCATATTGTTTTCTGTCATTAGTACAAGAAATGGTGTGAAATTTTAATTTTCTCTGCGAAACTTTTCTTGTCAGAATTACCTAAAATTACCAGCCTTTTTGTTATAATCCTTTGGTGTGAGTGAAACATTAAATGACTTTAATATCATTTAATGTATTTTTCTCTTGAACTCGTGTGGTTTTTCCACGCCTATAAGTATATTGGTGATTGGCGTCATGATGACAACACCACATCATTTAAGAGCAACGGTAAATGTAATTTGGTTGCTCCTTCCAAAAGAAAAGACTTCAGCTTACAGCGAGGACTTTTTGTGACTGAGATCAATTATTGTGATGTTTTCCGTGAAAAATGCATAAACATTTGTTCTGTGGCAAGAGGTTGCCATGTGAGTCTTGGAAGATTAAAAAAGTATCCGTTGTCTCCCAGATAATGAAGACTTAAATCTTATATTTTGGGGCTGAGTGAAACTACTCTCTTCTTTATTGAAGAGTGGGTGATCATTTATAAAGAAGAACAATCCTTTATTCCATTGACGAAGGAAAACATGTTTTCTTACTTATCTGATTAAAGATGTATCTAACTTAAATGTAAGTGGATTTTTGTAACAGTGACTTTGTCTTTTTTTAGCACCGGGATCAAATGGCAATATCTTCGTCGCCTCATCCTTTCTCTGGAATTTCCTTCGACCTCCCAGATAGTGTAACGCAAGGAACCCATCATAAAGTAATTTTTTTCTAAAATAAAAATGTTTCCTCAAATTGTCTGGTCTAAATGTCTTAAATAAAAAGAAAACTCTATGTTTTGATTTTAATGATGATTTTTCTGAACTAAAAATATTGTATTTTTTGTGAAATTTATTGTATATCGTTATCAATGTATTCCATAAATTTCGTTTATAAATATGTCGATACAATCTTTTAAAATAATTAAAATTCTAGTGACAATCTACTTAATAAAGATCGGCCGACTACCAATCCGGATTCATTACTCATAGCCTGTACTTGAACAAAGCCCATAAAATACAATCTAATTCTATAAAAATATTTTAAGAGTTTAGAATCCCAATGTCTTGTCAAGTGATAATAGTTGAAATATTAATACAAGCCATCTAACTATCTCATCATGAATAACACAGGTCAGCTGTAATCTTTATTTCCGACAATATTAAAATGATTTCATTTGAGTTTTATTCCAAATATGATCTTGTTTTGTTAAATTGACTCATTCCTTGGACAGAATACATATTTCTATATTTGTAGGATCCAGTTTAAACAACTTTTAATAACATTATCCTAGTCACATATGTACATGTATTTTGGTGACCTAACAACTCGATTTAACCTCGATTTGGGTTTCTTATATGCTCTATTTTGTCCGAGATTTGAGTGGTTATCATCAATTCAAAGATATTGGCCAATGTAAGTCGTATAGTTTATCAACTTTGGAATAAAAAATATTGGCTACAGAAAAAAAAAAGTTTTAAATTAGTTGATTGAAATTTGGAGAACACTATTTGACATTGTATTTGGTCAAAATCCTAAAGAAGCCACCTTATCTCTCAAAATTAGGAGTTAATTTCAGAAAAACCAAAGGTCCTTTTTGGAATTCATCAACATTTTGGAATTTTTAAAAATCAGTAGAACAAAAGACATTTACATAAATGAGCAAAACTAAGGTCATTTTTTGATTCCGCTAAACTAAAGTCTTTTTTTGAAATCCTTAAAGCAAAGGTGATTTCTTAAATCAGCAAATCATAGAAAATTTTCAGTGTAGAAAAAAAAGATCAAAATTGAATTCTGAAAAAATAACGTAATTTTAAAAATTCAGACAAAATAAAAGACATTTTTTCATTCATATACGTATATTTTACGTATGTTAAGGACAGTTTGAAGTTATTTATACTAACATCACGTTTGAAATCATTTAAACTGTGGTATTTTTTTTTTTTTGAAATTAGAAAAATTATGGTCATTTTTTAATTCAGAAAAATTAAGGCCGTTCCTGAATTTAGCAAAACTAATGTCACTTTTGAAATAAGCTTAACTCAAGTTATTTCTTTATTCAGAATCCTCAAAATACTCAACATACATTTAGATATTTTTGCCAATTACAAATAAATTGGTGAAATGTATCATCAAAAGTGTAATACAAATATGTTATTTAAAAATGTGTTTGAGATTCAATTAGACAGTCACAAATTGTCAAGGATTTTATACACGGTAAGAATCAAACTTACAACAACATAAGTGATCTTTGTAGCTGTCTCAATAAATCATATTCAATGACCTTTAACTGAACCAAAAATGTTACAATAATCATTTATTAAATATGATTTATTTAAAAAATGAATGAAATTCGCCCAAAAAACTTTTTGATAATAAATATTTGTAATTGACAGAAATCATATGGAGTCATAATCTAACCATTTTTAAATCATTTAAATCTGGGGAACTTTTTTTTTTTAATGTGAAGATCGTTACTTCAAAAAACGAAATTTCGACCTATTTAAACCATTGACAAAAGATGAAGATACAAATAAACAAATAATAATGACAAATCATAGAAATCTAGGATTATCGACAAAATATTCATCGGTTCATTTCTTGTCTAAATACAAGTTAGTAAACTGATATTATGCGGAAGATTGGAAGTGGGGGTGAAAGATATATTTGGCTCCCTGAAGAAGTGAAAACTGTTTACTGATTTAGTAATATGAATCCTGCATGAAAGATGCGACCCCTTAGGTATTAAGTCCAGGTTTTTGTCTCATTAGAAAATATACATTTTCATTTTTATTCAGCGCTGAAAATCGGATTGATCAATCTCAGAAGAATAAAAAATGTAGCAACAAAACAATGATGAGTAAAAACTTAAAAAATAAGTATTTTTTCCTCTCTCAATGGGAAAAAGTCTATATCTAAATTTTGTTTTTCTTTTTGGAACAGTTGGTTGTAAACAACCATGAAGTTAACTCCTTATTATTATTCTCACCTAAGATATAAAGATATTTATATAGGACATGTTAGTAAGAATAGAAATAATATAGTTTATTTTTCTTTACTTTTCAATTCTAGTAGCACAAATCAAAGGAGAAAGTACAGCGAACTGGACCTCAGAATTTAAGGTAGATTATTTTTTTCTGACCACTGGGCTACACAGGCAAGGGAGTTTGATATGTATTCTTGATGAACGGATATTGTTATGCAACGGTGAATCTGGCAGAATGGGAATTTGAGCTTGCTTTGTTATTGTGCTTCCAGTCAGTCACTATTCTCAGTCTAGTGAATAAAATCAATTCGATCAATAGTTGCTTCACAGCAAAAACAAGGGAATGAAATTGAAATAACAAACACAGGTTCTTAGGCTAATGACTAATCGCTTGTAATTACTTCACAACTGAGAGAAGCCATAAAACACTTGTATACACATACACATTCATGCACACATATAGAGGGATAGTAATAGGAACACACACACACACACACACACACATTATATATATATATATATATATATATATATATATATATATATATATATATATATATATAACATTTGAGTACACGGATACACGTGTATAATTACACTGTTCTCTTAAACACATGCAGAAAATACGGAGAGGCCATTAAGGAAAACATGTGTACTGTACAATTGTTTATAAATAACGCGTACATTTTGCACATAATCGTATGTTCAAACCTCCTCAAAAAGTATATGCTCTCAAATATGCACACACACACACACACACACACACCACACACACACACACGCACGCACGCACGCCCGCACACACACACATATATATATATATATATATATATATAGGAAATATTCAAGATATAGATAGCTATATTTATAAATAAAGTCCTCAGTATTTGATAGAGCGTATGTATTTACGTTAGAATAACGGAGATAGAGAATCAACTGTGTTTGGTAACTCACAATATTACATATAGCAATACAATTATATATATATTCTTGTTTTGGTGTGGTTGTGTGCAGTTGAGAATGAGGGAGAGAGTGAGGGAGAGAGTAATAGAGAGAGTGAGATACATACACATATCCACTTGACTATATGTGTATTTATATATTCATGTGTGTGTGTTTATATGAGCCTCTGTGTATAATGTGATTGTTTGGTTCATTAGTTTAACAGTACAGTAAATTATTTTCTAAGGGTTATTTCGTTTCAAGAATTCCCTACACCAATAATTTGCGAGCAATTCTATAGTTTCAAGAAACTAATACGAACTATTCGAACAATTACAACTTCAAATAATTATTCTTATTAACTTAATTTGAACTTGGTAAAATACTTTAAAGTATTCCTATCTAATATTGATAATTCTTTTTATACAAATAATAATTAAACTGATATATTTGACTCATAGATATGACCCTAAGGATTAAGCATGTATTTAAATATGTATGTTGACTTATGTATGTCGGAGGCTCGCCAAATCAGTAGAAACTTTAACCATGAAAATCTGATTAATTTACTGAATCCATTTCACTGGTAAAATCTCGACGTTATTCAGTTTGCCAAGGTTTTTCAAATTGCATCTTGTTTTTGTGCTCTGGTAAGCCAAAACATATTATGAACGTGCAAAAAACATGGTTCATTCTTCATGTGACCGCAGAACAATTCCTACCTGATAATGCATGGGTTGTAAAAGATCTATAAAATTGTTGATATCAAGGACAAGAGATGTAATTGCTACAAGTTATGTGATTGAGGTTCTGCAGAGCGAACTTGTTTATCAAATTTTTTTTGTAGACTTGTTACAGATAACACAGTAAAGTTTTTTCTTTAATCCTAAAACCATTTCCATTAAAGTCTTACAAGGTGTCGGTAAGCATTTTTCCTGGGAAAAGATGATAATCATGTGGTTTAATCTGCCGCTAAATTACGAAGGAAATATTTACTTTCATTTAGTAAACAATTCTGATCCTTTAATCAGCAGACTACGTGAATCCAGATATCTTATAAGTATGTTCCTCATATATATATATATATATATATATATATATATATATATATATATATATATATACATATATATATATATATATATATATATATATATATATATATATATATTGTCATCCACAGACAGACTGTTTCGTTCTATCAGAACTCTTCAGTGTGGCTAGACACGTAGGACGCTCGTGTGTGTGTGTGTGTGTGTGTGTGTGTGTGTGTGTGTGTGTGTGTGTGTGTGTGTGTGCGTTGTTTACATTTATTCATTTATTTATTTGTCGAGTTTTCACACTCATCATCTTTTGAATTTCACTTTACAGAATTTATTTCAACATGTTTAACTTTATTCTAAAACCTTTTTATTAAGAATATGCATCAATCTACTTTTCTGCTTAAAACTTTCATAGATTTCAATTCAGGAATCAACTCACTCAATGATATTCAAAAGTAATCTGATCGGACAACTGCTGTATCTAATGTTTTTGGTTTGTTTTGCTTTTCCTTTAAAAGTATTCCAACTTATACAATTACAGCTTCTTTATTTTCATGGTCGGCATCTTTGTTCTCAAGCTAGCCGTGTATCTAGCTTATAGTTGACTTTGTAATGCCAAAGTTAATGTTTCCTTTCTTTGAAGTCAATAGAAAAAGTTAAAAGTTTTAAATAGATTCAAAATTGGTTTAGTTTCTTTGGTTTTATGACATATCAACTATTGAAGGTTATTTAATGCCAAATTTGGTTTATACATATATAAAAGTTGTCGACCGTAGTTGAGGTCGACCCGAAGGCTCCCTTTACAATAGCTACTATACTGAGATGTTGAGTAGAGCGATACTCCTTCTTCTGGACTGGTAATACCCTATAATACTGAGTGTTAAGCAAGGGGGTATCAAGTACCATTTTTAAAGTCTTTGGTATGACCCGACCTAGGATCGAACTCCGGTCTCCCGGACCATTGGGGAAAAGCTAAATAGTTCCTAGTATTGCTACGTATCACCAACAATTTAATCATATTTACCAACCCCTCCACTCGGGCAGGTTGTGACACAAGGTCAATTTTTAAGCGAAGTTTAACAGGCTTGAATTCATAGTTTTCCTTCTCCTTGACTAGTTGCCTCACCAAAGCCGAAGAACTTAGTCTGTCCTACTATTTAGCCATAGCTGGAAGGAGAATAATTGGATTCATACCTTTCCCAAGGGTATTAGTGCTATGTGAAATGCAATTAGTCTCGTCCAGGATTTGAACTCGTGTCGCCGTGTCCATTTCCTAGGACGGTAACCATTACACCAAGGGCACCAACAATTTAATTAAACATCAGTCATTTGTTTACAGATAAAACAGTTCTATTTCAAGCAATTTAATTTAGCAGTTTTATTTGATGGATAGCTAGGACCCTTTCACATGCTATCACCCCGGGACAAAGCGGATCTGGGTTACGACGGCAAAGAATGGGTAATCTGCATTCCGCAAAACTCCATCATTACTGGAGATTCCCTATCAGATTGTTTAGTATCCTATCCAGGAAATCCATTGGAAGGGTTGTATCACTCTAATAGGACGTTGTAGCAACCAAGTCATTGAACCAAACATTTTATGCAGTTTGAAACGAGGGTTCTAGATTTGACACTTTCTCAATTTCAGTATCTTTTCAAGATATCTTAATCTGTTTACAAGACATCTACTGAACATCAAACTTAAAACAGCTCGAATGGAAGATGATAATGGTTTGCTTCTCACTTCTTCAAATAATGTGGCCATGTTTATTAATTAAAGTTAGTTTAGTTTGACTCATGATCACATATGTTTACAGACAGTGAAATTTAAACTCACTAAAATTCTCGCGGGGAATGAGGAGTGCTTCATAATCATTTTGATAGAGTGAGGTGTTGTATATTCATAATATAACTGCACGTATACATATACAAATATATGCGGAAACAATCAACTGGTAATGAACGACTTCAATAAACGAACGAATACACTTCTTTATAAAAATATAAATCTCTCACACTTTATTTTCGAAAGGGTGATGTTTGTTGTGAGTGAGAAATTAATTGGAGACAGGGACGGACTGCTATATTGACAAAAGTTCTTCCTCGACCATAGCAGCACTTCTTTCGCACCTTGGCTTGGGTTGCTCAACCAGGGGTCACTAAGGGCCGAAAGCCCTCAGTCTGCAAGCTGGTTCTCACGCTGGCATCTTGTCTCCGACTGACTCGAACCGCCCGGGCACCTGGTTATATTATTTTCTAACTTTCAACTGCTTCCGCTGTTCTTCCGCTTATTGACACCGGTGCATCTCTTGATTGACGGCTCGGTCGAAGGTCAATATATAACAGAGGTATGCTTCATAATGATTGTGATACAGCATGTTATGCTTTATAACCATTACGATACAGTGAGGTATGCTTCATAATCATTGTGATACAGCAAGGTATCCTTTATAATCATTACAATATGCATAAATCGTATCGTTACGATACAACGAGTTATGCTTTATAATCATTACGATACAGCGAGGTATGCTTTATAATCATTGTGATACACCGAGGTATGCTTTATAATCATTACAACGCGGAGAGGTATGCTTTATAATCATTGTGATACACCGAGGTATGCTTTATAATCATTACGATACAGCGATGTACGTTTCATAATCATTGAGATACAGCGAGGTCCTCTGTATCAAAAATGAAAACTGATTTCTCTTCCAGTATTAGTACCCATATTTCTTTTTCGAATATTGTTTGATAGCAGATAGAGTAGATATTTATAATGCCAAGCAAATACAGACAAGAGGTAATATATAATAAGCGCCTTCTGAGTATTAGACTCAAAACTTTTCTCGTTTCGCCACAATGAGCCAAAAAAGTTGTATCTACATTTACCAAGTTTACAATAATAGGGTACTCAGTGTGAATCGTACTCATTATAAATTTCATGTACAGTTTTTTGATTTTGATATCAACTGACTCAAAGTGAGATTATCATCAGCAATAAGAACTAATAGCTCTTAAAACAAAAAAAGCGTTCGTAGCGTAATGGCTATCGTCGTAAGAAATGGATTTAACCATCCGAGTTCAAGTCCTAGATGAGTCTTTTCGGCTTTTACATGGTGCTAATATCAGTGAAAAAGTTATGGATTGAATGATTCTTTACTCAGCTATTAATTAATAGTAAGGCAGAATACAATCTTCTATCTTGGAAGGGTCAAAAATGCTTATTTTTATTTTACAGTTATATAATTGGCAAAAAAGATTCTTGTTTAGAAAACAGTCCACTATTCCAATTCAGACAACATTAAAAATAACAAAGAACAATTGATTTCTCTGTGTTTCCAGATCTTTTTCAAATATCCCACAAAACATAGTAACGGCTATAAAAGAATAAAACTTGATAAATGTCAGTGGCCAGCGAAGTAATTTCTGATTTACATAAGAAAATATAAAATCATTTATGTCACCGAAAAAAACATTGTGTTTGAAAATAGAAATGTCGTTTGGCTGTTGTCATGTGCCTCCATTTAAGTAAAAGACTAAACATGATCTCTCTTCATTTACGGTTCATTATGATAACGATTGACCTACATGGTAGGAGATTTTTTCTTTTTCTTATTTCATAAAGAATTTGCTGTCAGTTGAAATTTATAATTTTCTCCTAGTCTTGAATTTGTAGACACGTAATTAACCTTTTCTGTAGAGCGGAACTCTCTTGATAATTAAATCCTCGCCATTCCCGAAGATAATTAATTGTTTCGAACACAAATAAAGAAGAATAATCGCATAGACATAGAAGATATTATTTCCTTGGAGAGTCGCCACTACCTTGAAAAGGCTGAACGCTTATTGCATTATCTTTCAAGATTGGAAGGTTTGTAATTCAAAATTTGAACGGATATATAAAAGAATAAAAAAGTGGGAAAATAATAAAATCTGTCTGGACTTTGGTGAACATAATTGAAAATATAAAGAGGTAAACGATACGTAAAATGTAGGATTAATATAATCTGAATTTCGTAATGAAAATATATTAAAGATATATAGGGATATCTCAAGATGTCTCAAGTGTTAACAGAGAAATATAATAAATATATTTTATAGATATTAAAGAGAGAAGTAATATATATAATTTGGGTAGAAAAAGTTGTTTCCATTTATTATGGTTAACTGAGTGCAAGTCTGAGGTTATTGTGCACTCAGTGAAAATCAAACTCACAAACAATGGTCTGTTCGCCAAGTTTCTTGACACGAGGCATGCAGACAGAGTTGTGTCAAATATAGAATATTTACAGATGATAACTGAACTGTAAATATAGATATTTCCCAATACGAACAGAAATGAATAAAAGTGGCCTAATAAATACAAATTTATCTGCTTCAAAATTTTTTTCTAGAATTGAACCCAATTTTGATTATATTTTTCGCCGAATATAAGATTATAGTAAAATGAGAGTCAAGCAGGTTTTTTTCCAAAGTTATTTAGACGAATTCTGATTTCTGAAATTGTGATTGCGATAGCAATCATAAGTCATCTCTTATGAGTCATCAATTACTTAAAGATTGAGTTTGTGATATTGCAACAAAAACAGTATACATGAAATAAAAAGAACTGAATTACATATCTATGTGTATCTATGCATATGGTTTCGAATATATATATATATATATATATATATGAAGAGTAAATAAAGGATTGTAATATAAATATGTAAAAAAATTGATAACAACGATCCAAGTGGAAGGAGAGAACAATTTTAAGCCAACGATAGATGTTTAAAATGCAAAAAAGGAAAAATTTGTATAACCTTTTCTTATAATATACATTTTCCCCTAGGTTTTATATTTTGCATTTTTAAACCTCCATCTTTGAATTAAAATCATTATTATCACCCCTATAGTGTCAAACTTTCAATAAATCTCTCCTTCCACTTGGATTGTTGTTATCAATTTTACACATACACACACACACACACACACACACACACATATATATATATATGTATATATTGTCATCCTAAGACAGACTGTTTCGTTGTATCACAACTCTTCAGTGTGGCTAGACACGTAGGACGCTTGAAGTTGGGATCGAAACCGCCCAACTTTACGATTGACTTGGTATCATACCGCTGAGCCAACAAACGAACAACGTCAGCTCGGGAATTATAAGGCATTACGAAGCAGCTTTCGTTTTACTCACAGGATACCAGAGTGCTCAATTCGTTCGAAGAACTTTGCATTATGCGAGTGGCAGCCGTAAATTCCTTCGCTAGAGTGCTCAACCCCAGCGGGGGAGCGTATATATATATATATATATATATATATATATATATATAAAGATAGGATAGCACTGACACTGAGTCAGTTAAATTTGTTGATTAAGTTTCTCGTCTACACGATCATTAGACGCAGTTCTTAGCGGGAACCGTCAGCATGATGAGATGTTCCATCTGCCATACATGGCAGTAGCGGTGATCAGTCTGTGGATAAGCCTACGAATCAGTAGTGTTATTTTGTTTTTTGGATTATCAAGTGACGAAAAGTAAGTGCTTTGTTAAATTTATTGTTCAAAAATAATTGTTGATTATTTGTTGAGCTTGTTACCCTTGTTAAACTCGTTGGATTTTTTGGAACGACTTGTTATTGCGTTTGTGCCCCTCCCCAAAACAATCGTTATTTTGTATTGTTTTTGAGGGGGGTCAACTCGAAAGACTTTTTTTACTGCATTTACTGTTTTTTCATCCGTCACCATATTCACATCTTTTTAAGAAAAACCATACGATTTTATTTCTCCCTAGTTGCTTAAAGCAACTATGGGAGAACCAACACCTACTACACAGGAGGATATATTTTTATCCCAAGGAAAACCGGAATGGCCGTCATTGCCTGGTACCTCCGCAGAAAATTTAACGCCGGCGCGTACAATTCCGCCGGCACAAAAAGTGCCGTCAATACCAGTCTCTTGGTCGACGCAGAAAAACAAAAAAACCGCCACAAGATTATAAAAAGGACAGGGTTGAAAAGTATGCCCAGTATTTTAAAGGGAATAGAATTCTACCAATACCTGAACTGGTAGAAGCAGTCCAGCCAAAAACCCTGTCCTTAATTGTCTCAGACATAAAGACCAGGAGACTGGCTGGGCTAAAAAAAAAACAAGTTTGAGGAAATTTTAAAAGCAGCAGGAATCCCAGCTAGATATTTCTGTAGACGTAGTTTTGCTACCTGGGATACCCTGCTGCCATCACAAGAACTGGCCACCAAGCTGGCCAGTAATAACTGTATAAACACAAAGCAATACCGACTACAGCCGGAATACATGGGCAGAAGACGGATCAAAGTCACCGTGTGCAATGTGCCCATACAACTAAGTGGTGACGTTCTGGCGGCGTTCCTCAGCGACTATGGGGACGTCGAGGAATTTACGACCATGAAGTCATCCAGCGGCACGGCACACGATGACTACTCATTTACCATGTTCCTTACCAGGGGAGGGTTCCAGGTAATCCCCCACACAGTTGATTATGAGGACCAAGCCATGTTGGTGGTTGTGGAAGGCCGAAAACCACAGTGCTGGCATTGTAAACAAATAGGCCACTTTGAGAGGTCATGCCCACAAAAAACCACCAACACAACAGTAACAACAAAAACAACAACAACAACAACGTCAATAGCACCAACAATAGCAAAGGCCACAATAGTATCCAAGACCCCATTAATATCAGCATCAACAAACAACTCACCAGCACCATCAACATCAGCAACTGCAAACAAGCCGGAAAGAAAAATAAATACTCCAGCAGAAGCTGGGAACGACCCCAATAGCAGGGATGACGAGGGGTGGAACCAGGTAACGCGGGGCAAAAAGTCAACACCTAAAGCCCTGAAATCACCCCCTGCCAAAACCACTGACACAGAAGGCGAAAAAAGAAAACCCATGGAAAACCAAAAACCAGAGGAAAAGAAAAAAGAAACCAACACAAAAACAGAGAAAAGAAAGAAAGAAAAAGTAAATAACAATGAACAACAACGACAACAGGAGGAAATGGATACCTCAACAAACTTGAAGAGAAGGAGGGATAGCAGAGATTCTACCACAGAGGGAGAGGGGGAGAAAAAACAATTTAAAAAGACGACAGCGAAAAAAAAACAACAGCGACCAGCCCAAATCATTCCGCCCCCACAACAAGCAAAAAATACTCCTATAGGTCCTACTAAACTCCCACTATACCCAACACCACCTACATTATCACCCGTTTCAACCCCCAAACTACTCTCCCGGTCCCATTCAGCAACAAGAGACCCACAACCATCACCATCAACATCTGGTACTGTGCGACGATCAAAGTCAGCCTCCAGAGAAGTCCAACAGACATTGAACTCCTTTTTTTTGCCAGGACATCCTGGAGTCGCCATTATTAGATTTACTAAAACCTTTAAGAGACCTAAAAAAATCAATCAAAAAGACATAACTAATCCATATCTTTTTGAGGGTGCAGCCATGGTGACCACCTTTGTCCGTTCGGCTGGTAACCGAACTAAAGAGCTGTGGCAATTTATTGAGGAAGCCAGTCGTGCGGACATGAGGCTGGCGGAGATGGGGCACGACTCACTAAATGAAATATCTGCAAAATGTATGGGCAGGGTCCCGATTTATGTTCATCCCACTTTCTATAGGTCCCTAAAGTTGCTGTTTCCTTATGATGTCGGTGGAATTTCCAGGAGCAGCCGTTGGATTGATGGCTTTAAACCTTGCCAGTTTGAATATGAGGGGACTGAGGGATTCAAGCAAGTGTACGCGCTTGCTTGCTGAACTCAAAAACCTCGGAGTGGATGTTGCTGCAGTGCAGGAGACTCACTTCACTTGCGGTGCCGAGTGTCGGGTGCTGGAAAGCGATTTTAACGTTTTCTCAGCATACGGCAGCCGCACCAGCGCTTGGGTCTCTTTGCTAGTTGGACGCAGCCTTGATGCTGATGTTGACGTTGTTTTTGCAGGTGACGGGGGCCGGTTGGTTGTGGCCGATGTTGCCGTGAAAAGTTTCAAGTTTCGTCTGGTTGCGGTTTATGCGTCCAATATCGCTGCGGAGAGGGTTTCCTTTTTTCGTCGGTTGGCGCCGTTCCTGGACGATACGAAGTGGCTAGTCTTAATGGGTGATTGGAATGCGATCCTTGATCCCAAGATAGATAAGGTCGGGCGGGGAGCTAACAGATTGGGAAGGTGTGAAAGCAGCCTTGTCGGCTTCGTGACTCGTCACGGCCTCGTCGACAGGTTTCGTCTGGATCACCCAGGGCGGGAGATGTGGACGTGGCTAGATAGATCGCCCTCTGCCAAAGTAGGATCCTACTTGGACAGAGTGTTAGTGAGAAGAGCTGACATTGATTTTGTTAGTTGTCCCACGTTCCACTTGATAGCGTGGACTGACCATAAACTTATTAGAGTCAGTCTGTGGTTAGCTAATAGGCCTAGTCTAGCCGGCTACTGGAAGTTCAATACCTCCTTACTGAAGATACGGGACTTCCGGGATCGGCTAGAATCTCTAATTCAGCGGCCGTTAGTGGGGGCGGTTACCGGGAATAGGTGGTGGGTTTCTCTTAAGCATAGGATCAGAGATTTCGCCACCAAGTACGGTCGACAGCTCAACTTAGATAAGACCGCGGAGGCGAAATCTATAGATGATAGACTTTCCCGGGCGTTGGCTGGGAGGGGGGGGCTCCATAGGTGTAGAGCTAGCTAGGAGGGACCTTGAGCGCGAGAGTAGCGAGCGCTACAAGGGATTCGTAGTTAGATCTAGGTTAAAAAGCGTTCTCAACAAAGCTATGAAATAGAACGTGACTGCGCGTGAAGAAGTGCGAACGTTCCCCGATCGGTACATCGCATCTGTCAAGTCCCCGGACGGGCGTCTACTGCGGTCTGGTCGTGAGATACGTGACGCCTTTCGGGCGAACTTTCGGGATTGCTTTGCCCGCTGCACTGATCTCCCGCTCCGGGAGTTTCGTAGCTATCTCGCCGACTTCCCCCGCCTTGGGGTGGCTGAAGCGGCTAGCTGCGAGGGTGTGGTTACTGAATGCGAAGTCCGTGATGCGTTGAAGCAGGTCGGCCTCAACAAGTCTCCGGGACTAGATGGTTTGCCCTACGAAGTGTACTTGAGGATGTCGCACATGTTTGTACCTATTCTGACGGATATGTTCAACCATTGGTTCACCCAGGGAGGCATCCCTGGTAGCGTTACCAAGGGCGTGATCACATTGCTGAAGAAAGGTGGCAGGCATGTTTGGGAGGGTTTAGACGACTACAGGCCCATAACTCTGCTTAACACAGAGTTAAAGATTTTGGTCCGGGTCTTAGCGAATCGTTTACAGCTTGTCATTAGCGATCTGATCGGCCCCGAACAGACCTTTGCTGTGAAGGGAAGATCGATCCAGGACAACCTGCACTTGATTCGCGAGGTCCTAGAGGGGATAAAAGACGACACCGAAGCCGCGCTGATCAGTTTAGATCAGTCCAAGGCCTTCGATAGGGTTTACCATCGGTTCTTGGCGTCTGTTTTGGAGCCTGCCGGATTCAAACCGGAGTTCCGCAGATGGATTAGCATGATGTACCACAACCCTCAGGCAGTGGTGCAGGTGAACGGAAGGCGTTCGGAGTTGATCGCGATCGAGCGTTCGGTCCGGCAAGGCTGCCCTCTGTCTCCTCTTCTCTATGTGCTCGCGCTGGAGCCCCTCCTGCGCAGGCTTAGGAATGAGGGGTCAAGTCCGGCACTGCGCCGTATCCCATTCGTTGGTCGCCTTGAGGCCAGGGTTTCCGCGTTCGCTGATGACGTCACAGTCTTTGTATCCCGCCGCCAGGATATAGAGGCTGTGAAAGAGGCGGTTGTCGAGTATGAGCGGATTGCTGGGGCCAAGGACAATTTTGACAAAAGCGAAGGTTTGCGGCTCGGTGCTTGGAGGGGTAGCAATACTCTTCCAGGGCCCTCCCGCTGGAGTGGCGGACCCATCCGCATCCTCGGGGTGTGGTTTGGGCCCGACCTCCAACTGGAGCGAAATTGGTCGGAAGTACATGCTAAGGTGAATGCTCAGGTGGGAATCTGGCTTTCAAGGAGGTTGTCCTTAAAGGGCAGGGCGGAGGCGTGCGCCACGTACGTCTTCCCCTTGATCCTTTACCGATTGGCTGTACTTCCTCTGCCTAAGGCACATCGGTTGGCACTGCAACCATCCCTCTCCAGATTGCTCTGGGGAGGTGCAAGGCCGATAGTCCGTAGGCAGGTCTGTATCCAACGTACTCGCAACGGGAGTCTATGTATCCCTGATCTGGAGAGCCACTGGCTTGCTGAAAGACTTGCATATCTGGGCCGTGTCTTGACGGGGGACTCAGTGTGGAGACAAAAGGCGAGTCGGACTTTTCCTCGTCTCAACTCAGACCCAAAGGCTGAAGGTCGACGTAGGCCTTTGGGCGAAGCACTGTTTGTCCGCGAGTGCCGAAAGGCCCTTCGTAACCTTCTTGGGTCCAGTGACCTTTCATAGCCTCGGAAGGAACTATATCGGAAGCTAGTGGTGGGTTCCGCTTCTGATCCTCTCAGCGAGCGGCACGGCTGGACGGCGGAGGAGATCCGCTTTCACTGGAATTGGGCGCCAGGATCGAGCTTCTTGAACAACTCCGAGTTCTCGCTCACCTGGCGACTTGCACGGAATGTGTTGCCCCTTCGCGACTTGAACTACAAAGCGGGCCTGGCAAACATGCCTGATTGCCCTCGCTGCAGCAGTGGCTTGGAAGAAACGGCTGAGCACGCCTTCTACTACTGCGAGTGAGTCCGCCCGTTTTGGGATCACGTCGGCGAGTGGACGGCTCGCATCGAACCCAAAAAGCTTGTGCTGCTCGACGTTGGTTATGTTGTAGACAACGTTCTTCCTCCGTTTCATGGTGAGAAGCGTGTGGTGTTTCACGCGATCCTAGCTGTAGCCCGAATGGTGATTTGGATGACGCGAAACAAGGGATTGTATGACGATGCAAACTTTTCTCATCGTGATCTGGTTTTGTATTTTCGGCATCAGCTGAGGGTCAAAATCAGATGCGATAGAAAACGCTTGGATCGCATAACATTCAAGAAAAGGTGGGTGACTGCAGCGAGCCTGGTCGTACGAAAGGGGGCAATGTTGGAGTCATCCTTCCCTCCTCTGCCGGCCCATGGCGTCTACGGTACGGGTCCTTAGGGACCCCATCCCTGGTAAGTAGAATTGTTTTTTCCCCTTGTAACCTAGTTAGCAGTATGTTGTGAGTCATTGTCCCCATCATTTAGTCGTTAGTTTCTCAAGATCCTCCCCCCTCCCTATTATTTTTGTACCTCAAACTGAATCCCAGCCCGCTTTTATTGAAGATCTTGAACATTCATATGTAAAAAATCATATTACCTACTTCTATTGACCCTTACCACGCCCGACCCTTTATTTTTTTTATCTCTGTAGATTAGTATTCCCGCCCCACCTTGGGCAGGTACGGCTTGTTTCC
The DNA here is from genome assembly GCA_963585895.1 of Sepioteuthis lessoniana. Classification (NCBI taxonomy): domain Eukaryota; kingdom Metazoa; phylum Mollusca; class Cephalopoda; order Myopsida; family Loliginidae; genus Sepioteuthis; species Sepioteuthis lessoniana. The sequence goes on from CAUZXS010006085.1 coordinate 296,446, forward strand.
GGTTTCTTTCGACCCGGAAAACAGTCGGCCTCCAATTTTATAGACGGGGGGATGGGAGGGAAACCAAACGGGGAATTTTTTCTTGTTTTTCTTGTATATATAATTTTTCGTTTTTTTTTTTCCCATTCCCATCATTTCATTGTACATAAACCATATTTTGTAAATAAAAATCATATACCACTTTTGGGTTTTAAGTAGGTTTTCTTCATAGAGCAAATGTGGTATTTTGGTAACAGCTGCGCGCATGATGAGGGATGAATGGTTATATATTGTACTGTTGAATGGGTCGGCGAATGTGGCTAGCTAGGTCCCTTTAGAATATATAGAAAAGCAAGACCGCTCCCTTCCTCTCCCCCAAAACTTTAAGGCCTTGTGCCTTCTTTGTATTTACAAAGAAATAAAATAAGCCTACGAGTCAGACCAGAAGAGCCGGTCCTATAGTGGAAGTATATCATTACTCTATCACTAATCCTACGTTCTTATTCTTAACAGTCTCTCTCTCTTGTGAATACTCTTTCCTGTAAATATAACTATTTTCCTCACATATCGTGGTTTGTCTTATTATTACTACTACTTGCGTTCACTAACCAGAACACAACAGTTTGGCGAGTAAGATTCGATAACTCGCAGCAACAAAAATCCGTTCGCCTACAACAGTTTCGCGACGAAAGATTCGAACACACGCAGCAAAAAAATCCGTTCGCCTATAACAGCTTGGCGACGAAGATTCGAACACATAGCAACAAAAATTCATTCACATTGCAAAAGTTTGGCCACAAGGAAACGAACTCAGCTCACAAAAATTTTATCGTCCTACTCAACAAGTTTGGAGACGAATTGCGATTTCAAACACGGCGAAAAAAGAAAAAAACACCCAGATTGTAACAATTGATGAATGAGATTCTCAAAATCACTTGGACAAATAAAACCACCGTCATAGGCTAATAGTGCTGACGAGGAAAATTGAACCCAAAAATAACAGTGACGAAACAGGAACAAAAAAAAAATATTCGTCACATAACAAAAACCAAAAAAAAACAACAAAAAAACAAAAACAAACGAGGATTAAAAATACAGGCGTAAGGTTATTGCCGGAATCTTTAAATTAAACTAATTCTTTGTAAAATTCATTCTCCGTGCTAAAATTACGTGACTAAAGAAAAAAAATTTCTTTGACCCTCCTCACAGAGAAAAACCCACACATTTTTTTCTCTACTTGCAACAAATATGGAACAATTCCAATCGTCAATCCTCGAACTTATTAAATTTCAAATACAATCCCAAAAGGAACTACAAGAGCGACAAAAATTGAGGAGACTTATTCACTATGTGATAATATATTATTATACAGTGAGAGAGTCGTAATACCAAAAACTCTTCAAAAAAGAATTCTTGACGATTTCCACACTGGTCACCCAGGGATAAATCGAATGAAGAGCCTTATGCGTTCTTAGGTTTTTTGGCCTGGTATGGACTCTGATGTCACTGATATGGTCAGTAAATGCAAAGGATGTATCCTAGCAGCAAAGTCTCCACCAACCTCGCAAGAACCCTGGCCCAAAACAGATAGACCATGGTCGAGGATACACATAGATTTCTCAGGTCCAATTCATAAATGGTATTACTTAGTAGTAGTAGACAGCCATTCTAAATGACCAGAAGTCTTCCAAATGAAAGCGCCAACATCAACAAACACAGTAAACAGCTTACATGAACTGTTCGCAAGATACGGTGTAGTAGATACAATAGTTAGTGACAACGGGACGCAATTTACATCTAAAGAGTTTGAACATTTCTATGCAACATTCCAAGTTGAACACATAAGCATACCTCCTTACTACCCACGATCAAACGGCCAAGCCGAGAGATTTGTGGATATGCTAAAAAGAGCGTTAAAGAAAGCAATAGGAACTCCGACTAAAAAGCGCTTCAACTTTTCCTTCAAGTATATCGGATAACTCCGAATAAGTCGGCACCATCAATTCTATCACCCGCAGAAAGCATGTTTGCTAGAAGAATCAGATCTGCATTTGATAAACTTATTCCTAGCAAGAAAAGCCACATCCCTGCCATCCTTATTCCCTGAAGGAAATTTAATAAAAATGATAAAGTATTTTACAATAATTACAAAAATAATACGACTACCTGGGAACCTGGAATTATTAAGGATCGTATCGGAAACATGATTTATACGATACAAGGGAAAAAGTTCATCCTCAGAAGATACGTAAATCAACTACAAAAATGTATCACAGATGAACCAACAGAAACCCCACAAATTGAAGAGGATGATCAACAAGATCTTTACGATACCTTCGACCTAAAAATGCCTCAAGATGAACAATAAGCTGGAGAGAAAAGAAAGCGGAAAGCCCCTCCGCAATTCATCATTGACCCAAAAAGAAAAAAATACTAAAAATTCACAAAAGAAAGTTGGTCAAGAATATTAAAAAAAACAATCTTGGTGGTGGTGGGGGGGTATCACCTACCTTTTCTGCATAATGAGCTATTGCATCTGCCAATAACTTGAATTGCCTCGCAAGATTTGAAAGATCAAAACCCAAAATAATTGAATAAATCTTTTTCATTCTATACTCTTAAAAATACATTCCTTATCCAATTCCAATCATCGATGAATTATAATTTTTTTCTAATTCTGAGTCGACTTCAATCATGTAAATAAGCGATGAAACAAATTAACTTTTTGTTGATTATAAATTATCGTGTATTCTACCCAAAACATTCGAGTTTATTTCTTTTCTGTGAAAATTTAACATTCACTTCCTGCAAGTGGTATTTAAATTTTTTTTTTAATTGAATGAATATTTTCCGATTATCTGCATGTACTTATACTAATTTAACCGTTTCTGGATATTGATTTTAAGTTTTTTTTCGCTTATAACATTGCGTCATAAATATATTCTCGCACTATTTGGTAACATAATCCAACAATGATTTTTTACACAATGAAACAATATTATTTATATTTTACGGCTATAAAAAACTGCTATATTATATGCATGAGCTATTCTTTTTTTGTGAGGCTAATATTGGAGATTATCTACACTCCAACTAACATTATCTTTACTTACTTGAAAATATATTATTCATTTTGTTTTTCAAAAACTGTTTTCCTCAAGTTAAAGATTAAAATTTATTATAATTAGGGATCCTCTTTTATTCAATGATTTACAAAATTTTCATATATATATATATATATATATATATATTCCACATAAGGCTAATACTCTCAAGAAAGGCATGAATCCAACTATTCTCTCTCCAGTTAGGTATAAATAGTTGGGCAGACTAAGTCCTTTAGTCTTAGTATGGTAACTGATCTAAGAGAAGGAACACAATGAATTCAAAACTGCTAAACTCCGGTTAATCTCTAACCCTCTTGAGCCACCTGTTCCTGCGGAGCGGTTGTATATATATACATATATATATATATATCATTACCGAGTCGCACTGCTAACACAGATCTCCTTTGACCTTCTCTCGCAACCCATCTCTATCGTCCATCTCTCCAAGGAGATCTTCCAGGCTACATCCTGCATCGGCACAGAGTAGTTGTATATAGGTATAGATGATCGTTCATGTAAGGGGGTCAACAGGAGTACTTCATGAGTTCGTCCTTACTTCTCCAGCGGTGTCTCGCATGTCTAGTTCGTCTAACTTAGGAAGTTTTCATAATGGGTAGTAGGTGGCCGTACAACTGCCATTTTGGACTTCTTAGATACAACTCACAGCGTTCTAGAGGTAATTGCCGTCAAGCTTTTCTCCCTACTTTTAGTTAGCGTTCATGTGGTGTATCCATATAAGCAGTATCGACACGACCGCGGATTGGAAAAATGCGTTTTATCTTATCGGTCAGTTGTGACTTTCATATGACCAATTGTCTATCAATAGCCTATCGTTTTGATGTCATTCTTGGTTGACGAAGTTCTGCTTCTGTGGTCGGTGAATTTTTCCACTATTTTCAGACGACCTTCGGTGTGGAGATGCTGCGTCTTTGATTAAAACACATGCATTCCGTCTTGTCTGCGTTGACATGGAGACCTATGCCATCTGCTGCTTGTTCCAGACTATAGCATGGATTCAGCCCTGGGGGTGAATTTGATAGAAGCAAAATGTCATCGGCGTAGTCTACGTCCGCAAAAGATTTTCTTCTTTCTTTTGTCAGCTTGAAACCGTCTTCTCTCATTAAATATAGAGACGTTCTAAGCATGTAATCTATGCAGATAATAAACAATTATAGGGCAAATGTCTCCTTACTGCACGCCTGTTATAATGTCAAAGTAGTTTTTATTTCCATCCAGTGAGCAGATTTTTACTTTCGTGTTTTTATATAGCATCATAAATGCTGCGACGGTTTCATTGGGTAGGCTGTAGACGAGAAGAACTCTGTGTATGGAGCCAAATGCCTTGGTGAAGTTGAAGAATAATAGTGCTGCTTTGAGTTTTTTCACGAAAATCTTCATGAATTCGACGGGTCGTCAAAATTTGTGATGTGGATCTTAAGTATTTTCTCAATTTTGGGTTCTATGCAGTTGTGTAGTTGAGAATTGTAGTTCGTGGCAGCTATGGGTGAAAGGGATATACATCGGTAGTTCATGGCTATTCAAAGGTTACCCTTCTTGGGGAAAGGGAGGATGCAGCCCTTTGTCCATCTGTCTATTGTGTTCTGGTTATATACGCTGTTACAGCATGTCATCGAATTCCCTTGTCTTCCTACTGCTTTCATATTTTAAATTTTTCTTTGTACTGAGTCGAATTCTTCTTGCGTAAACTGTACTACTTTTTTTATTTCAAATAATTTTTGTGATTGGTTCGTCCGTAACTTTCGGAGGTTTTCCGAGTAAATTCTCGAAATGTTGTTTCCACAGGTGTATTTGTTCTTCTTGGATGGCAGCTTCTGTTTAGCAGTAATCTTATTGATCTGATTTTGGAGGTATTCTGTTTCTTCTTTTAGGTATACGTTAGTTCATTTGGTGCCTCCAGAAGTTTCCGAGAATTGATATTGTTTGGGTTACCCCAATTGCTTAGGGAAGCGGTTTTACATCTGCACGCTTTTGTCAACCAGATAACGGTTCCCGTGAGATTCTAGGTTTAGCTCTTTTTTTAGTTGGCATGCATTCAGCATAAGTGGGCATTGACAAAGTTCTCGTATTCGTCATTCGCAGTTGGAGTTTCTGATATCTCCTGAAGTGCATCAAATTTGTTTCTAAGCGTTAAAGTATATTTATCTCTAATATCCTTGTTATTAAGCAGGTACCAGTCATTGTGTACAGTTCTGGTTGTTATAATCTCACTCCTTCGCAGGCTCAGTTGTACCTTTGCCCTAACAAGTCGGTGATCGGAGGACACACCGTCGAAAGAGGAATATGCCTCACAATCCAATGCGCCATTTCTTACTGATGAGGATGTAATCTGTCTATGCTTTTGCATTATTTGCGTAGGTGTAGGTCCGTGATAGAAACACAGACTTCCTTGACATTGTTACTGGTGTTCATAATTTGCCTGGACTAAGTAGTTAGAAAGTCGATAGATTTTAAGAAATATAATGGCTTTATATTAAAAAAGGCAACGAGAAGACGATACTCCCCTCAAACGATTACTAACGCAGATTATGCAGATTACACAGCACTTCTGGTAAATACACCTACCAAGCCGAATCCCTGTTCCGTTGTCTGGAGCAGTCAGCAGGAGGTATTAGTCTCCATGTAAATGCAGACAAAACGGAGTATATGTGTTTTAATCAAAAAGGACACATTTCCACTTTAAATGGTGGTTGATTGAAATTAGTGGACAAATTCACGTCCCTCGATAGTTGCATTTCATCTATTGAAAGTGAAATCAATATGAACCTAGCAAAGGCATGGACTTCTCTCGGTTATCAATCATTTGAAACTCATACCTATCCGATAGAATAAAACGCATTTTTTTCCCGGCAGTGTTTGTCAGTTTTACTATATGGACGCTGACAAAGCGTGTAGAGAGAAATCTAGTCAGGAACTACACAAGAATGCTACGAGCTATATAGAACAAATCCTGGAAGCAACATCCCACAAAACAGCAGCTGTACGGCCACCTACCTCCAATCTCTAAAACCATCCACATAAGACGATCGAGGCATGCGAAAAACTGCTGGAGAAGCAAGAACGCATAAGCAACTCTCTCTAATTGATATCGTCGCTCGGACGTGTCAGTATTGGCTGACCAACGAGAGCTGACATACAACAGCTCAGTACAACACAGGTTGTAAGCAATGGATGATAGGGACGAAGGGTGAGACAGAGTGAGGGAGAGAGAGAGAGAGAGAGAGAGAGAGAGAGAGTCAGGGGAATCTATTCTAGCAGCGTGTCTTGATGATGATGATGATGATATATTTGAAAGAGGATTTAGCATTAAATGACCATCAATTGTTGATATGCAATTAAACCAAATAACCTGACTAAAGCTCTCTCTCTATATGTATATATATATATATATATATATATAGGGAGAGAGAAACAGAGAGAGAGACAGAGAGAGAAAGATATATATATATATATACAGAGAGAGAGAGAGAGAGAGAGAGAGAGAAAGAGAGCAGTGTGACTTGATGATGATGATGATGTATTTAAAAAGGATTTGGCATTAAATAACCATCAATTGTTGATATGCCATTAAACCAAAAAAACTAACTAAAACTCTCTCTCAATATATATATATATATATATATATATGTAGAGAGAGAGAGAGAGAGAGAGTGCGTGTGAGAGAGAGACAGAGAAAGAGAAAGAGCGAGAGAAAAAGAGAGAGAGAGAGAGAGAGAGAGAGGGATAGATAGAGAGACTGAGAAACAGGGAAAAAGCAAAAGTGGAAAATCAAATATTTTGACAGTTTGAATAATCGTTTATCAAAAAGCTAGAATAGGGATAAAAATACAACTTTTATACTTCACATTTAATAAAACACTGTTCCAATTTAATGAAGTGGAAAGAATAACTAAGAATTTTAAAGAATCTTAAATCTCATTCATTTTTTTGAAAATCTTTACGGAAATGTTTTAGTGTTAATATATTTTGCATTTTGCATAACAAACGTCTACAATATGATTTAAGAAATAAAACAAAAAAGGAAAAAAAAAAGCAAGGCAATGTTTCATTTATTTTCCATTTTGGGATTTTAAAGCTTAGTGCCAAATTTTGTCACTTTCGGCATTTCTTAGTAAATATCTCTAATGATAGATTTTCGCAATAAAATTATCTTTTAAACCATGGAAAACCCATTCACTATAAAGCAGCATTTTTAGGGATGAGGGTTTTTTTTTTACATCAAAGAAATATATTTTATTTTTTTTTTTTGTTTTGCTTTGTTTTGTATTTTACAAGAAAATTGTTAAACAAATATACTTTATTATCCATGTAATAAGTATCATCAGTTTCAGTAAATTACTATAATGAGTTGAATTTTCGTAGATTTCTAAGCTGAACTACCAGCTATTAAATTTCTATGTTTATTGATTTTTTCATCGTAAAATATTCTAATAGCTATAAAGAGTATTTCCATTTCTGCAAACAAATATCGAAATATTCTCCACTTCTTCTTTATGATAAATTTTATGAAAATGGAATTTACTTTTATATAAGATTTAAATGGATATTTTTTTCGGATATGAATGAGAGCTAATTTAGACGTACACATTTGATAATTTTAGTTTTTATTAATGGTTGTTCAGAAGCAATTCATTGCTCTTTGTTGCTTGAATGATAAGAAAGAAAAAGCAATGAACTTTAGTTTCCAGGGGCAAGCCGGAGATATGCGATTGAGTGCAAAGTGCAATGGAAGGGAATAATGAATTCAGTTCAGAGGATTAAATGCCAAGAACGGGCAGACACAAATACCAAGCATAAAGTGCATGAGATTAGATACGCAGAATGAAATTTCACAGAAATTCAGAATGCAACTGACATCAGAGCAATGCCTGCGGAGCTATGCAACTAAAATGATCTAAAAAATAACACGAAAAGATTTCAATCGTGCAAAAAAAATAAATCCATAACCCATTAATAATTACACTCCAATCTATTTCCATTTCTTTAAACAGACTCTTTCATCTTCAGAGGGGTAAGACCCATTTCAAAAAGAGTTACTAGGTATGACACTCAATGAAATCCGATGGTCAGGATCTCGTCATTACTATTACTCCCAGGTGGTGGTAGAACCTGTAAGGCTCTCATGCATGGGTCGAAAACATCTGTTTAAGAATTATTCGTACAAATACATGACACTAGACAACTTATTTCTATAGGATTAGAATATCTAATCCCACAATACTGAAAAGAGAAAACAACATGGTGCCTATTGCAGTTTCTTGTGATAGCTTCAATGTAGAAGCGGTTGGACGAAGAAAAGAAAGAAGTATATTTATTTCTGTTTGTAGTATTAACTAAAACATATGTCAAACGAGTAAGTTTGATTTAAAACTGAAAGACAGTTCTTCACAATCAGCAAGTATGAGCGACATTTTAATCATATGAACTTAAAGACGATCCCCTATTCAGGATATCTGTAAATCTTATGAAATTAACACTAATAGTTTTTTCGGATAAATAAGTAGATAAGATACAAAACATTTTTCTTTAATAGCTCAAGATTCTGCCTCTATTGAATATTCTTTAAACAAACTAAATTAAATTATCTAAATTAATTGTGTAATTTTCCAAGGTATTAAAAAAAATTACAAAATAACTCTATATCATTTTTTCCAAGCATAATTTGTTTTCGTTTAATCCCTTTATCTTATTGGTTCCTGATAACATAAAAATCAGCCGAGGAAGTTTCTAAATCCATCAGGTCTTAAATTTGATACCCTATGAACAAATATATTCAACATTACTTTAGAAAAATAGTTCAAAACTCGTAAAGAATGAGAAACACAAACCAAAACAAAATAAAAAAATATATATTTACATTTTCTTTGTTATAAACAAAACTACGCTGACATTTGATCAAATGCACGGTAGCCATTTTAATCTAAAATTTCTACCATAAAAAATGCAAATTTTCGCCTAACTGTCCACATATATATCTGCGTTTATATCTCTCCCGGTGAACTATGTTGCTAAACATTCATAAAGAGATTTTATTCTTAGTACATACAAAAAGAGGCAAAATGAAAGGTCCAAGAACCGAATCTATTTTAATTTTTCTAGATTATTAACAATCATTGACCCGTTCCTATAAAAATACAAAGTTCAGTGCGTCGAAGTGCAAAGGTGCTTGCGTGCATATTTACAGCTACATTTGATCAATTTTTTGCATGATTTGAATGTTCCAGCAAGTTTTATCTCGAATAGAAACCTCTAATTGCAAGACATCATGGTCAGTCCCCCTCTCTACGCATTTAGCTACGCTAGACTGACTCCAAATAAACCTTATTTGACATGTAGCACTCATAATATCCAGACATCATTTTTAAATAGGAAATTATTTGTCTTATTTTCGAATAGAAAAGTAAAACTAGCTTTACTAGTCTGTCTATTTCCACACTTCATTTGTTTTCTGAATGTTTCTTTTTTCATCAAATTAATTGTGAGAAGATCCGTTAAACTGTTTGTACCTGTTACTTTCATTGGTGCCTAAACATCTAAAAGATTTTTGAATAATTTTATGTTAAATACAGATCTTACTGTGATAGAACTTAGGTCAAATAGGGAGATGGTAATAGGATGATTGTTTTGAGCTAATATTACTTGTATAGTAACACCTCGATAAAAATCATGATAGTTAGTTGTACTTTGTGGCATATCTACTCTCGTAGGTTATTCAAAGCCAAATCATATATATATATATATATATATATATATATATATATATATATATGATTTGCAGATGAATTTATTTTTTCTTTGCTTTGGTAGAGGCACGAGCGTAGCACGTCGCGATCAAGGAGGCGGCTTGGCTCTTTCAGAGTCAAGCCGGGGTTACTGTCGGAGCTGATATGATGCAGAAATAACCCGAAATCGGCAATGAAGACAGCGCGTCACTGAAGACCTCCCTGATGCATCTAAGATGTATGATTGAAATGGAGGAAACATTTGTTAACTAGCCAGAACCCATTTGATTGCACACAGTAAAAATGTTTAGAAATAGTTAATTATGAATTATTTACATTTGACCAATATATGTACTACGGGCTGATTTTTTTCGAATTATAGTTATATACAGATTATTCAATACTTTATTTCTAAATTTTGAATATTTATACTAGAATTTCAATACGTTTTAGCACACTATTTTTCTCCAATTTATAAGAATTCTATTTATTACTGAGTGATAGGTTAGCGTGGTAGAAGTGTAGTTTGCATTTTGATACAAACTCCAATGTTTAATTCTAAAAAAATGTTTTTTTTTAAATATGATGCCGGGCACCGTCTCTAAAGAAAGAATATATCGCGTAGAAGATAATATTTATGTACACCCAGCAGAAGAAAGGATTATCGATCAAGTATATAATATTTCTCCACCGTCAGGTGAACATCTGGTGATAAAGCACTACTTTATACAATATTATCCCGAATTTAATTCTTATAGAAAAATATAAATGAATAATTTACATTTTCATGAAAAATCAACGCAAAAAAAACTAATTCTCACCATAAACTATGTAGAATTTCTTGTGTATTTTCTTTATAAAGTGTATCATATTTTTGTACTTTTTAAAATTGACGCGATTATTATCGAACAGAGAAATTTATTGTGTAATACGAAATATTACAAATATCAAGCAGACCTATATTTAATGAGTTAAATAAGTTGATTTTTCTTAATGTCATATTTACTTTCCATGCTATGATATAGAAACGGAATCTGATTTATCATACTTGGGCTGTAGAATACGCTAACTGCATCTCTGCTGTGAGTTAGGAATCCTCCCCTAATGAGTGTCCCAGACATGACACTAAATCTTTTGATGGTAACGCTCCAGCCAGGTAGTGTGGGGAACATGGAGTACCCGTGAATTACCATTTTTGTCAAGTCAAATCTGACCGTGAGTGGCACTAACTATTAGGGTTTCATCAATGGGTAAAATAGGACTAGTGTATTGAGTATGACCCTAGACAGCTTCTAATGATGAGGTTCAAGTGTGAATCTTTCGGGAATTTGGTGTAGTCTTTCATTGCCATTAATCTCATGTTTACTCTGACCCGTCCCATATACATTTCGCCTATTCATGTATATGGCAATGGTACATCTGCTCTCTCTACGACGATGAAGAAGGACCCCACAACAGCAATAAGAAAACAGCTAATGAATTGAAATTTCTTGAGATTTAAGCCTTGACATTAACTCCCTTGATTACGTTATATGGGGCGTTTAAAAAAACAAAAAAACAAATACTACTTTCCATCCATTTTGGTTCGCTTAAGACAGCTATTCAGGAGGAATAAAATGTCTGAAGAGATTTATTTTGAAGGCATGCAAACTGTTTCGAAGGTCTGGTAATACAATAATTGAAAGACATTTACTCTTTGGTGCCTATCTTCTTATTTTGTTGTTTATTTTTGAAATTAAAATTAATCTTTATAATGGAGTCGTTTATTATTATAATACAATATTCCTAATTTTGCTTCCGCACTATGTTGATAACGCATGGACTGCTAATGGCACATTAGCGACTCTATGGAAATTTAATCTCTCTGATGAAATAAAACGACAAACCTTCCATGATAATGCTTTGTTAGTACTACTATATAGTTGCAACAGTAGGAATATAACGAAACGCATATAGAAGAATCTTGGAAGGAACTACACAAGGTAGTTACGTACTGTTTTGAAGAAATCCTGGAAGCTGTACTCCCCAAACATCAGCTTTAAGCTCACTAACTGCTATTTTGTAAGCAATTCAAATAAGCTGAGCAAAATATGGAGAGAGATGAATGGAAGAACATATTAATAACGTTCTTCTATAGTCTCTTACGCATGGATAGAACAGTTTTGGTAAAACAACAAAAATTACATTCATCTGCTCTATGCTTACAGATGGATGTCGTCTAAAGGACCCCCGAAAGGCGATATCTGATAGGGACGGATAGCGAGTGAGAAAATCAAGAGAATCCATGTTGTCAGCACGCTTAGATAATCTTGATTTCAATTAATGTAAAATATTAAAAAAATAATCATACAAATAAAAATTCTCTATCCGCTTAAGAAAACTTTGAGTGTAAACAACTAAGACAAAGAAAACAGTATGAAATACCGGCATATATAAAAATCATATTTACACATGAGATATTTCAGGAATTGTTAGATTTACTGTACTGGTCTATTGCGTTAGCGGTTAGAGTGTTCGCCAATGGCTCAGGAGACCGGGGTTCAATCCTAGGTCGAATCATACCAAAGGCCCAAAAATTGGTACTTGATGCCTCTTTGCTTAGCAGTCAGCATTATAAGGTATGGATCAAGGGTAAAGTGGATCAATCTGGGGAAAGGAGCTGTGCTCTTCCCTACACTTCGTTGTAGTAGCTATTGAAATGGGAGCCTTGAAAATGGTCGCCAAATTTGCTTTTATATCTGACAAATATTTCGACCGAGTCTTTGATAAGGCTTGTTGAAAAAACGATTATTTTTATATTAACATATTTTAATTGACTCTCACGAGCAATAAATGTCATTCTTCAAAATGTCATGTCTATTGATCACGAAATCATGAACCTATTAATAACTATACCCATTTTTAATTTTTATTTTTTGTTGTTATATTACCAATGGAAGCTTTATCTCATTTATCGAGCATTCCATAAGCAGATATTAAAATCTTTAAACACAGTAATATGTAAATATTATTACTGGGTGCAAATGTTGTAGTATCTTCATATGTGTGTATGTGGGTATTTATTAACCAACCTCTTCGTCTGTGCCGGATGTGACGCTAGGTCAACATTTTTTACCAGAGTTGTATCGGTTTGAATTCAGAGTTTTACTTCTCTAAGACTGGTTGGCGTACAAACTTTAAAGAGCCCAGTCTGTCATAATATTTGCCCGTAGGTGGAGGGAGGATTATTGGATACATATATATATATATATATATATATATATAAACGTGCGTGTGAGAGGGAGCAGTATTTTTTCTCTTTTAGATACGTTTGTTTAAAGGAAACACACACTTCATGCCTGCATATTATATCTTTGAACTCTTTTTGAGTAATTTGAACTTTGAATGAACTGAATTAAAAAAGGCGTCGTATTTTTCAAGTTTGTTCGGTTCCAACTGGAGCCATTTTCATAGGAGCAAATAATGAAATGAAAAACACAATGGCGAATCCTGTCATGGGTATTGATACGAATCAATACCACTAAAAATAACTGGACTTCTTCAGATCCACAGGATATAATTAATACAGCCAGAATAGACACGGGAGGGAAGGGAAGTAGGGGGTAGAAGAGGGCTTAAGAGTTTCCCCACACTTCCCGTTTTTCTTTGTTACCGGTCGGAATCCCAATAAAGTAAGTAGACGTATATCCAAGCTCACTTTCTACAGTAAATTAAATTTTAATTTTTAAATATTAAATTCTAAATACATATACTTTAAAATAAAATGGTCCGTAAGAGGATTTGTTTTTTTAATTTTTTTAGGGTTTTTCTTGTTCTTCTCCTTTATTATCCCTGAAAATATACAAACCATTTGATTATTTTTTTTTTCATTTACAAACCATTTAAGTGTTTACTTTTTCTCTCATTGGATCAACAAAGGAAGCTATATATATATATATATATATATATATATATATATATATATATATATATATATAAGAACATTTGTTGACATGCAACTATTTCCTCAGTTCAACTTCCTTCTTACTAGCTCTCTCGTTTACCGCTTTCATATGGTTTCTCAAATATAACACGATCCAACATAGTTTGTCATAACAGTTTATGGTTGTCACTATCTCATTTGGTGGGTAGACAAAATGCAGTATAATTTGGAGAGTGGTCAATATATCTGATAGAGCTAATAATAATATAATGATGAAAAAATTATATTAGTTTATATATATATTTAAAAGCATTGATGCTTATCTGCGACCACCGGTTTTATACCGTCTTTAAACGGCAATCATCAGAGTAAAGAAATCTTTTTCTGCCTGATGATTGCAGTGAAAAGACAGCATGAAATTGGTGGTTGGTAATTATATATATATATATATATATATATATATATATATATATATTGATATATCATTGCATTAATTCATTCATACGCTAATCATGAAGAATATCTTAATTCTTATTGGATAATATTTATTTTTGCGATTAGCTATCTAGTCAATGCACTTAATTCATTGGTGAATATTAATTCATATCAGAAAACGTTATAATTTAAAATTCATTTAATAACAACGTGTCAAGGTTTAAAAAAACCCAGTCCAGTCTAAAATAGCACATGTCGACATTTTTTATCAAAAATTTTATCAAAGAGCGTTTTTCCGTGCTCCTCCGAAGAAAAGTCATTTATCATCTGAAAATTGATTTCCAGGTAATTCACGTGAAAACTAACACAGTTATATATTTTCTTCATAGCATTTGATTTCTTTCGTTTGCTGCCCAGGGGGCTGTAACGGAAGAAAAACATATAGGATTTAAGGTAATAGTTTTCAATGATTAATCATTTGCAGGAGAATATATATAGATATATATAGATATACATATATATATATATAGAGAGAGAGAGAGATAGAGAGAGAGAGGAGAGAAGAGAGAGAGGGGGGAGATATATAGTGAGAGAGAGTGAAACAAGAAAGAGGGAGGGCTAGCTGTCTTGTATTTGAAGAAAAACACAAGCTTTGACGTGAAACTTTGAATAAAATCTAAACATTATCCGTATTTGATGCAACATATAAAAATGTTTTCCCTAAAACATAAAGCAGAAGATGAGAAGAGAACAATGAAAAATCCTGAAAGAATAAAACTCTGAAAAGAAACGATTAATGATCTATTTGCTTACATTTTGTTTTGTGGTTATTTATATCGTTAATCGTCGTGTATGCTGTAAAAAGAAAGACAAAAGCAGTTGTCATCAAAAGTGTTCTCAAATACTCTCTCTTAATCTCTCTCTCTCTCTCTCTCTTTACCATATACACATACAGTCCTACACACATGAAGATACTGTGATGGAGATCTAAACAAACTAAAATAGATAGATAGATTGACAGATAGATAGATAGATAGATAGATAAGGAGATGCCCGGAGTGTAATGATTATCGTAGTAGGAATTGGACACGGTGATACGAGTTCAAATCCTGGACGAGACTGATTGCATTTCACATAGCACTAAAACCCTTGGGAAAGGTATGAATCCAATTATTATCCCTCCAACTATGGGTAAATAGTAGGGCAGACTATGTTCTTCAGCCTTGGTGAGGCAACTAGTCTAGGAGGAGGAAAACTCTGAATTCAAACCACCTGTTAAACTCCACTTAAAATTTGACCTTGTGTCATATCCTGCCCGAGAGGAGGGATTGGAAAAGACAGATAGATAGATAGATAGATACGGACATCTCTTTGAATAAAGAAACCAAAGCAAAGAAAAACAAACCACCTTTATTAGAAAACAGGAAAGATTTATTCTTATGTTCGGTTGTTAAATATTTCTCAACAAACAACAACAACAACAACAACAATCTTAAAACACGATGGTGGATGTTAATATTCATAGAAGGCAACATTTTCCAATTGAAAATTGATGCTTCACAGATTTTCTATTTCATCCTTTCCCTAAATTGTCCTTGGAAACGTCGAATTGTGAATAGCGATTTGCAAGGCAAGGAATTTTTCTCCTTGTCTGATAAAACGTCTTTCTCTACACAACTGCAATAATGTACTCTTACGCTTTTCAAAATTAATTTCTATAAGTGTCAAACGTTATGAGTACTTATTCGAGGCTGTTATACCGAGTGCAACTTATGTTACACTGAGTACACCTCATAGTTTCTGATAAAGAAAATAAAATGAACCAGATTCTTATCATCTGCTTGCGTGAACTTCTACTGCTTTAAAATAACAATAATATAAGCACGAAATAATTTCTCTCTCTCTCTCTCTCTCTGTCTCATTCTCTCTTTTTCTATGTCTTACAAAATGGATGGCTTAATAAATCAGATCAAGTCAAATCAAATAAAGAATAATTTTCTGAAATTCTGTATACAACATAATTATATGGAACGATTTGAATTCTAAATCTGATTTGGGTAAAAGAACTTCCCTCTTGAGTCTACTATACAGCTCAAACTGTTTGCTATTGAGAATTG
>CAUZXS010006086.1:2500-52500 GCA_963585895.1 Sepioteuthis lessoniana
AATTTTTGGACGTCGTAAACATACAATACTATAAAATAAGATAATTTGTGCAACGCTTCAAGCAAATTACAAAAAATAAATTACACTTCTGTAACTAAGAATAAAGGTATGAACAAGAAGAATTTATTTTGAGGCAGTTACATATGCATATATTTAGTTGTACACGCTTTTTTCAAAAATCCTATGCAAAGATGAAAAAAAATATACGAGGATCATTAAATAAGTTTCCAGACTTTTTTCGTATGAGCACTTTTATTGATAGTACACACATAAAACTCTACTCCCCTTCGAAGTAACCTCCTCCAGCTGCAATGCACTTGTTGTACCGTTCCAACAACTTCTGGAAGGCCCCGTGGAAGTCCTCTTGTGTGAGCGTGTCAATGACCTTCGTCACAGCCTCTTTCATCTCCTCAGTTGTCTCATAACGACAGCCTGTGAGCTTAGGGAATAATCAAAAGTCACAGGGACCAAGATCTGGACTATATGGAGGGTGAGGAACTGTCTTGATGCCCATTTTGGTCAAATAGTCTGTGACAAGGATGGAGTTGTGGACTGGTGCAATGTCCTCGTGGAAATGCCACTGACCCGATATGAAGAGTGCTGGCCTCTTCCGACGGAATCTCTTCCTGAAATCCCTTAAAACATCAACATAGTATTCTTTGTTGACTGTCCAGTGGGAATCCAGTGCATGTAGATCATGCCAGTGCTGTCAAAAAAAAGGGGATCATCTAAAGTTTGTGGGTGGATTTGCTCTGTCTGGCCTTCTTGGGTCTGGGAGAGCCAGCATGCTTCCACTGGGAACTCTGTCTCTTGGTCTCATAGCAGTAGATCCAGCTTTCATCGCAGGTCACCAGAGCATCAAGAACTGCGGGGTCTGAATTGATCAGCTCGACCATCTCCCTGCTGTCATGACGTCTTTCTTTCAGATCTTCTCTGAGCAACCTTGGGACAAACTTCGCGTAAATCTTCCGTATCTTCAGTTCCTCGCGAATAATTGTGTGTACAGTTCCCACACTGACATCAAACTGTGCACTTACTGTCTCTATAGAAACACGACGGTCCTTATCCATGAAATTCTTTATTTGGTCAATCAACTCAGACTTCCTTACTCCTCCCACACCTCTCATCATCCCTCACAGACTCCCTGCCTTCCTTGAATCTCTTATGCCACTCAAAAACTGATGCTCGATTCATGCAAGATGATCCAAAAGCAGTCTGAAGCATTCCATACGTTTCTGTGGCATCATTTTTTCCAAGTTTAAAACACAATTTTATTGCATATCGTTCTTCTAAAGTGTCAGATTACATTTTTGAAATTCACTAGCAGTGACAATCAGGGTGTATTCCAATTTCTGCTGTAGCTGTCGATTTGAACCTGAAATCATAAAAATTGGTCAGTCATCTCGTAAGATGTATAGCAATAATATACTGAATTGTCAAGAGTCTACGACAATTTTAAATGCCTGTACAAAAAAAGTCTGTAAACTTATTGAAGGCACCTCGTATATATATATATATATATATATATATATATACTGGTCTATGCATTATAACAAACGAGAAACTAGAAATAAAGAAGCGCTGTTGTCCTTGTGTCAGTACAATTCTAACTTAGATCTAAGTATGCCCTATAATGTGTAATATTTATTTGTGAATATACCAAACTACATTATATATATATATATATATATATGTGTGTGTGTGTGTGTGTGTGTGTGTGTGTGTGTGTGTGTGTGTGTGTGTGTGTGTGTAAAACCGGGTCTCTCATTAAGTAATATATCCTGTTCATTTTCATAAAAATTACAACATATACAAGGGACATCACAGATAAACCAATTTTCAACGAGAAAATACTTTCAGGGCGTTTCACATATTGAAATGTAGTGCACACACAATTACTATAATTGATTTTAGAAAAAGTTGACATTTTTTCTGATTGGTTAGTGAGGCTCATTATCACCAAATAAACTATAAAAGAAACTGACAAAATGATTCAGTGGTCATACAATCGTTTTCTATAATAAAAACAAAGCAATGTCTCGAAATGTTATTTCAGAGCAGAGAATTAAGAATTGGTAATGAAGGATTTATTTTTCCCTTGCCGATTTTTTCAGGCTTTTTCTACGCTCTCCTGACACGAAAATAAAAATCTGTCATACGAAACCAACACACTCCTTTTCGCTACCACAAGAAGCAATCAATGGGGAGTGGCAGTCGCTGAATTACATCCCACATTTTGATCTCTGACCATGCAAATATACTTTCCCGTTCGTAAGCCACATTCACTCCCGCTCCCTTCTACACTGTCTACATTTCACCTTCTTCAAATCCCTGACCTCCCTGACATCCACTATTTCTCTTGGATATTAACTCTTTCATGACAAATATTTTACACTGTTTATTCTATTTTTTATCACTTGTTTATTCCCCACCCCACATATAGAAGGAGCTTAGAATGCACTCACTGTATCCCTTACAGAGAGGTAAAACCCACACTTCCAAGAAGGTGGTATACTGGATATGATACTGAACTGCATCTGCTGAAAAGGCTCAAGTTCTGGATATCCGAAGAATTTAAAGTACCTCTTCATTAACATTACTCCAAGGTCCACTCTCACTCACAGAGATAGAATCTGTTTGAATCCCATGTATTGAACAGCTCTATTTAAAAATTATTTGTATTCGATTAGAATACTTGATGTCATATAATTGTAAATTATTTGTATTAGGAATTGTTTACTCAGGATTATTATTAATAGTTACTTGACAGTATATGATTGTGTTTAATCAAATGATCTTTATTAAATAGAAATAGTTTATTTGAAACCATAAAATTATTAGTATTAGAAAGAAATACTTGGTGTAATGGTTATCGTCATAGGATATGGACACGACGACACGAGTTCAAATCCTGGACCAGGTTAATTACATTTCACATAGCACTAATACCTTTGGGAAAGGTATGACTCCAATTATTCTCCCTCCAGCTATGGGTAAATAGTAGGACAGACTAGGTTCTTCAGCCTTGGTGAGGCAACTAGTCTAGGAGAAGGAAAACTCTGAATTCAAACCTGTTAAACTCCACTTAAAAAATTGACCTTGTGTCATATTCTGCCCGAGCGGAGGGGGTTGGGTAAATATGCATACAACTATGTGCAAACAATTCGTATTAGATAGATATATTTGATATCATATAACTGTGTAAAGAAACAATGACAAAAAATTGAAATATAAATGTACAATAAATAAAATTCCTTCAGCTCAGAACATCAAATAATCGTAGACGGGTTAATATACCGTTAAAACCGATGAATCAATCATTTCTTTATTAAATCCCGTAAGACTTTGAAAACACCGATTTTTGAATAATCTTTATGGTTAAATATTATAAAATTGTGACGTGTATCTTTTTCATTTCGATTTCACTTGCTTTTTATTGCTTCTCACCATTAGTTCCTGGGGGACTTTACCACTAGGCAGCAACTTCCTCTTTTTTTAAAAGGTCTAAAGGCTGGGTTTATTGCCTGGTATGCGAGGATCTCCTGAAGAGAAATCTCGACGGAACTAAGCAATTTTAGTACCCACTCAGAAGGTGCAATGTGTCCAGTTTCAAAGGGCCATATCTCTAGACAACACTTGGTCCTATTGCCTAGAAGGGATAAGGGTTATGTTTACTGCCTTAAACCTGAGGTTGCCCCTTAAGAGGGAAGGCCGACAGAACTAAGACAATGTTATCACCTGCCCCTGGCATAGGAATAAAAGTAAAAAAGCATTTGAGGGAAATTAATATAATGAAATGTACAAATAGTAAAATCCCTTTGACAAAAATCTCGGCTAGTAGAAATGTTCATCTGGTCCCAGAAAATCTGGTTACTAAGAGGCACCTCTAATTTGTCCAAAAAGAATTTGGTTAAGTTTGTCATGAATTAAGTGTTGTTGATTCCTCGAAACCTTATGAAATATGAAGGAATAAACTAATACAGCTCTTTTAGAAGAAAATTTAAACAAAGCTGTTAAAATAATGTGTGTTTGCCACAAACTCTACTTATGCTACAACTGCTATAAATATAATCTGTGAGTAACTGGATGTGGGATTACTTATTGAAACTAGTGACTTTCTTGTAGTTGTAAAAGTTCCAAGTGTGATCAGTCAAGTAAAGCTTTGAAATAACAAATTAATGAACACTTCAAAAATCAATATTTCGTAATGTGAAAATAGTGTTCTTTTCTTTTTTTCGAAATCTTAAAGTTGCAGTTTGACTTTAATTGGACAAAGAAGAAATAAACACAAACCAGAATTAGCCCGAGTCTATGGATCTCTGGGATTGATTAGCACTGGCAAATTTCTCGGAATGTTCTAAAAGATCAATCGAAGAAGAAATTTACCAATGTATCATATTATGAAATTAACAATATTCCGTGTTCAGTAAAATAAAAAGTACAAAATTTTGTTGAGAAATTTATTTTTTTACTTGAAGTGAACGACACTTTAGAGATTTACTTACCTAAACATTTTTGTTAAGATTATCTGTCCTAAATAATGTTGCGTGATTATTTTACATCTTGAAAACTACCTATAAACTAAATGAACAATTTTTAATAAAATGAAAAAAAATATCTTAGTAAGATAAATAATTTCTTTATTTTTTTTTCTTTTGAAGCTTGGATACTTAGATACTGGGTGATTTGTTGCGTCTACAGGAACAAATGATTATTTTTTATTATTAGAAACCCTCTTTTCCTGATACACCCCGTTTTTCCCGACTGATGAAACGCTGAAAAATTTAATGTTGCAGGAGAAGTAAGTAACCTATTAGCGGCGCTGAGAATAGAGTCGGCAAACCGGTTTCAAACCCCGACTTAGGCAGCTTCTGTTCACTTTGGATTAATAACCTCGAAAAAGGTATGAATCAATTTATCCTACCAGATTCGAGTGTATAGGATGATAAGGTATAAAGTAAGCTTGGGTGTTTGATTATAAATTCTTTCTTATCCAGAATAATCTGTCGAAGTAAAGATAAGCATTGCTTATGATTCATTGATTGATTGATTTTAACGACACGTCAACCAGTCTTGAGGTAGCCTACACTGACAGATTAGGGAATCGCATGCATAGTACATTCTTATTTATATGTTTCGTAAAGTTGAATCTAAAGAGGTTTTCTTTTGCACACGGTCCTATTGAATACGGTTAATTTCTAAGTAGATCTATTTGATCCATAGATCGGACTCTAACTGGTACAACCACTCCGAGTCTGAATATGCCTTGGCATAATACACAAGAGGTACTCCACACTCGTCAGATCTTCATCAGAGGCAACTTAGTGTCATATACAACACATTTGAATAGGTAAAGTGGTTGGGGAGTTTGTATATCCAATAAAAATCTGTCAAAGTGGAGTAGAGTATCGCCAAGTAACCCTATTTGTTCTAAGAGATGCCATACGGGTAACTCGCTTGGAATGACAGTCTGATGACCCAAAAGATCATGAAAGAAACATTCATTCGTCGTCATAATCGTAATTCCAACATTTCACTTTCGGGTTTTATACAATCAGCTTTCACTACTGATTGTAATCAAATTACAGCCTTTGTAATTAGAGAAAACTTGAAAGTAATGTGATATTTAGTTTTAAAATACAGGTTATATTTCCAAGGTTTATTTGAAGGAAAAAGGCATCATTGTAGATCAGATGGATTACATTATTTAGACGACAGATCTTTCAAACAGCTTCTTCAAAATGTTATATATATATATATATATATATATATATATATATATATATATATATATCTTTTCATTTTTATTTGAAAATTTTTTTATTTTTATTTTTATAGTAATTCGATATTTTATTCTTAAACCTAAAGAGTTACTTAAAAATGAAGTTTAAATTTATTGTAAATTTTATTTTTTATTTTTACGTTTCTTTATTAATTTGTTATTGTCTCAACCGGAAACGAGAGGAGACCGGAAGTAATCTTTAATGGGAGAAGGCTCCTTCCCTCCCCTTCCCTCCTGTGACCATCCCTATTATCTAGCTGTATTCATTTATTTTCATGTTGGATCTGAAGAAGTACTGTTAAAAATATTTTTTGGAGTTGTTGATTCATATCAATGCTCTTAACAGGATGGAAATAAATTTATAATCCTAATGTGTCCGAATTTTGTTTTTTTCTTGAAATAATATTTGCACTGTGAAATTATTTATATTGAGCTCTTTACCAGGAATATCTAAATATTCAAATTTTGAATAATTTAATTGTCCTGATGGAATTGTTCCCTACTCTGGATTTACTGGATTGAAGAATACCTTATATATATATATATATATATATATATATATGTGTGTGTGTGTGTGTGTGTGTGTGTGTGTGTGTGTATTGACAAACGTTCAGTAACCACAGTATATTTTCCTTAGATATATGAAATAAATAATTTGATTGATTAATGATTGATTTTAACGTCATTTCAAACCGCCCGAGGTTATTGTGTGCCTTTTGTTTACGAAATCATGTTCATTGTACGTTTATATATGTCTTTTTTTGTCGTTGCTTCTTAAGAGTTTACTTCGCAGTTATATGATATCAAGTATTCCTATTTAATGTATATATTTTGCATAGAGTTGTATGGTTTCAAGTATTCCTATCTAATACTAATAATTATATGGTTTCAAGTAATCATTTCCATTTAACAATTATCACTAGTTTGCACACAGTTATATAATTTCAAATAAGTAATGATAATTATTAGTGAATAATTTAAACTTCAAGTTAATATTCTTAATACAAATTATATACAGTTATATAGTTTCAAGTATTCCTATCTAATAATTATAATTATATGGTTTCGTGTAATTATTCATATCTGCGAGCAATATTGAACAAGTTCTGGAGACAGCATCACACGAAGCAGTTGCTGTACGGCCACCTACAACCCATCTCGAAAACTATCAAAATTAGACGAACCAGACATGCAGGACATTGCTGGAGAAGTAGGGACGAGCTAATAAGTGATATACTCCTGTGGACACCTTCACATGGACGAGCAAAGGCAGGACGATTCGCTCGAACCTACATATAGCAGCTCTGTGCCGACACTGAATGTAACCCTGAGGACCAGCCACAAGCAATGGACGATTGGGAGGGGTGGCAAGAGAGGGTCAGGGATATCCGTGCTAGTAGGGCGACGTGATGATGATGATGATGATGATTTATATCAAATAGTATTATTAATTTATCCAAAGTGAATAGCTTTAACAATAAACTATTCTTAATACAAATAATTTACAGTTATAGGGTATCACTATCTACAACAAATAATTTTTAAAGAACTGGATCAAATTGTACCTGGAATAATGGCAACGAAGGGATCTTTCCTATTCCTAGATCTCCTCAACTGGAACTTTACTATTATATGCAGGTTAGTATCATATCCATTATACCCCCCCCGCCACTCTGCATTTGATAGTCAGCTAATTCTAAACCGCGATAACCAGGTGGCGAGAGATGAGAAGAACAAATTTTAGCTATTAAGGCCACCTGCGTAGTTTTGAACAATCCTGGCAACAATAACTGTACGACCACTTACCTCCCATCTCACAAACCATCCAAGTAAAACGAACAAGACATACTTTTCAGTAATGGAGGAGTCGGGACGAACTCATAAGTGATGATGATGGCCGATCAACAAGGACATCAGCTCTGTGCGAACACTGGATGCAGTCTAAAAGACCTGACAAGAGTGTTGGGTGATTGGAATGGATGTCGAGAGACTGTGAAAGTGAGGGAACGCCGTGCAATCAGCATGACTTTATGTTGATGATGATGATGGTAACTAATGATGATGATATCAACTAATGATGATGATGCTGACATCCACAAATAACCAGATCTTTGATAAAAAGAAACAGGCTCCGTCCAACCTGGAGAATGAGACTTCGGCACTCATTAGGGTAATCTTATAAAAGTGGGGTGTCCTTACAGGTGAAGTCTAAGCTGACATCTCTTTAGCGATAGCAAATGTCATCGAATATCGATATTATGCCCTGCTAGAAAAAAGATCCCGACTTTTTTTTTTCTTTTTCGTCTGTGTTGCCGACTGACAATGCTCTTATTCCAACACTTGACTCCTAATGAGGTCGGGAGAGGAAAGCGCATTGAAGTTCCGGTCGTTACATCGGAAGTAGAGAAACTGAATTATCAGATTGGACTTGGTTTGTACGCAAAACGAAAAAGAAAGAAAGAAAGAAAGAAAGAAAGAAAGAAAGAACTATGTTCATCTTTTTGTGACAAGACAGAGTTGATCTTTCCGCAAAAAAAGAAAAAGAAAATTACAACTGATTTTCCTCGTCTTAATTTCATTTAATTTTGTTTGCCAGCGGTTGACACTGCGTCAGGAAAAATTGCACCTTTCATTTCGGGGTGTGAGTGCGCATGTGTATCTAAAAGAGTTTGTAAGAATACTTTTGGCCCAAATGTTTGTTATTTGAAACGTATATGAATTTTGTGCGACTGGGTGTGAAAATGTGGTAAAATGTTATTTTGCCTTAATGTAAATGCAAAAAGAATAGAATTGCTTTTTTGTTCATTTGAATACAAAGTGCATAAAAGTGCATTTCTGGTTTTTTTTTCTTCTTTATTTTTTCTTTAAGGTGGATTCGACAATACGTGCTGATTTTTTGTTTTTAATTTTTACTTCACCGTGCTTTCTTTCTTTCTTTCTTTCTTTCTTTCTTTCTTTCTTTTATGCATAGATGTGCATGTGTTTATGGGTGTAAAAATAATGAAAAAGATATTCACTAATTACAAAAATAATGATATTAAGATGTGTGTTTGAGTCAAGGTAAACACAACAAATAGAAATAAAAGTATACAGTATTATATTTCTGCGGAGAAATATATATATATATATATATATTATAACAGTGTTAGTTGTCACTAAAACACTTTGTCGAATCAAGTGCAGTATAATATGGAGAGTGCTCAATATCTAGGATAAAGCTATTATATAATAATAATAATGATAATAAATATATATATATATTAGATATATATATTCAATTCATGGAATTTAGACGGTGACCTCTGGGTTTCGTGGAGTATTTTGCAAAACAATAATCATTTCATTTTCTTAACTGCCTGATGATTGTTGTTTTGCAAAAAACTCCATGAAACCCATGGGTCGCAGTCTAAATTCCATGAATTAAGTATATATATCTAATATATATTAAGTACATATATATAATATATATAAGTAAAGTTAGCGACCATAGTCGAGGGTGACCCGAAGGCTCCCTTTTCGATAGCTACTACACCAAGGTGTAGGGGAGGGCGCTACTCCATTCCCATAATATATATATATATATATATAATGTGGATGACTATATATATCTAATATATATATATATTAAGTATATATATCAAATATATATATAATGTGGATGACTATATATATATATATATATACTCCCCTACCCCCGTAGGGTTGAGTTCTTTAGCAAATGAAGTAATCGCGTTGCCATTAGCGTTTATTGCAAGGCTCTTCATATACATATGAATTGAGCTCTCGCTAGCCGTTAAGCGGATGTATGTAAACAATAGTAATTGTGATTTATAACCGTTTAAAATTTATTTCGCTGCTATTAGTTCCTCGTGGATGAGAGGTAGAGTCTCGGATTGGCGCTTGAGTCAAACGGGTTTCGATCCCAGCTACGGGAAGCTATGATGTCTAGCCACACTGATGAGTTCTGATAGAACGAAACGGATCTGTCTGTGGATGACTATATATATATATATATATGAAAGTAATTCATGGAAAATAATCCGACAATGTGGTGAAAAATTGAAAAATAAATTAATCCATGGAAAAGAATTTAATATGAAAGAAAGCGGACGACATAACGTTTCGGTTTCAATAAACCATCATCAGGACTTAATAGAATGTTATCGAGTGTCGATAGATGTCTAATGAAATACAAAACAAGGGAGCAAAATATGTCAATTGAGAAATGGGGACGCTAGCTTTTGATCAACAAATCAGCGTTCGTATTTCATAATTATCATGTGACTGTGTAAGGCAATGATGTAAGACAAATGGAACCATCAAGAGGTATAAGGGATTAGAAAGAAAGAAGTTTGTTTGTTTGTTTGTTTGTTTGGGTTTTATGGTATATCAACCTTTGACTACAAAAATGCACATGATATGGTCCTGCAAAGCTGGATAATAAACTGCCTCAAAATGAAGTCATAAACTTTATCAAGAAAACCATGAAAACCTGGAAAGTGGTACTGACAGCGGGAGGGAGAAGCTTAATTGAAGCGAAGGTCCAAAGAGGTATAGTTTAATATGTATTATCACCGTTACTATTCATAATTTCTATGATGCCACTAAACCACATACTCAGAAAATGCACAGCCGGATACAAACTTAGTAGATCGCAAGAAAAGATCAATCACCTAATGGACATGGATGATATCAAACTGTTTGCAAAAAAATGCAAAAAAAACTGGAAGTTCTAATACACGCAGTGAGAACAGTCGGGACATAAAAATGGAATTGGCTATAGAAAAATGTGCCATGCTAGTAATGAAAAGCGGCAAACGACACGTGACGGACGGAATTGAACGGCCAAATCTAGACAAGATTAGAACACTCGGAGGAAAGGAAACCTGCAAATACTTGGGCATCAAACAAGTGGAGGTGAAAGACAAAATTAAGAAAGAATATTTCAGGAGAACCAGAAAGATACTCGAGACAAAACTATCAAGCAGAAACCTTATCAAAGGAATAAATACCTAGGCTGTATCCTGTGTTTGATATTCGGGACCATTTTTTTAAATGGACCAGAGAAGAACTTAAACAAATGGACTAAAGAACAAGAAAACTAATGACAATGCATAAGGCATTACATTCAAGAGACGACGTTGACAGACTGTATGTATCAAGAAAGGAGGGAGGAAGAGGACTTCCCAGCACTGAAGACAGTGTTGACGCATTGATACAACGACTCGAGGACTACATAGAAAAGCACGAAGGAGTACTGATTACATCCATCAGAAACAATACTGACAACATGAAGACCAACAGAATGACACTAACTAGAAAGCAAAAACGGGAAGAAAAACAACTCTATGGGCGTTTTAAACGACTAATAAGCAACATCTCACACGAGAAAACCTGGACGTGGCTAAGAAAAGGAAACCTTAAGAGAGAAACAGAACTCTCTTAATTGCAGCACAAAACATCGCCATAAAAACCAATCATATCAAAGCAAGAATAGATAAGACTAAAAAAAAAAAAAATAGCAAATGCAGGTTATGTGGTGATAGAGACGAAACTATCAATCACATAACAAGTAAATTAGCACAGAAGGAGTATAAGAGTATAGGAGTATAAGTATATGTAGACCCGGCTGGGTGGGCGAGGTGATCCGCTGGGAGATGTGCAAGAAATTTAAATTTCAACATACGAACAAATGGTACAGTCACCAAAGGATTATTAAAGGGACTGGAGGACTTGAAAATAAGAGGACGAGTGGAGACCATCCAAACTACAGTATTATCGAGAACGGCCAGACTACTGAGAAGAGTCCTGGAGACTTTAGGAGACTTGTCGTCACTCAAACTCCAGTGAAAGACCATCAGCTAACGCTGATGTGAAAACTCTCCTGAATTAAATGATGATAATAAAAATAACAATAATAATGATAATAATAATAAAAGGATTTACTATTCTAAAAGAATATGTTAATCCAATAGATTTTGAATTAGATATTCGTTCCTTAATGACCGGTGTACCAAAAGGTTTTTTTTATTTATAAGATTCCTTAAATACCAATACTATTAAATATTTATATATATAAATATATAAAAACTAAATTCCAAGAACCTAATTGTATTATATTAATTCCAGTTTTCTTTCTTATTTAAATTCAATCAATTTCTCAATTGTACATTGAAAAAAATGGAAACGTTTTTTTATAATAATGAATGCATAACTTAATAGTTTCATTTAAGTTTATCCGATGATATGGGAATTCATATACATCACATCGAGTTAATCAGTTAATATAGCAATATTTTGCCAAAAAAACTTTGGATGGTTATATTTATAAAGCTATTTAGGGAGTAATATATATATATATATATATATATATATATATATATATATATATATATGTATAATCTAACACAACTCCGAAGAGGGCCAGCGAAATGGTTGAAAGTGCCCTAGTATAGGGTACTTTCTTCACTATCTTGACTTAGACATAAGAAGAATACCAAGAAGAACCGATTGTCTGTGGTATTAAACCAAACATGTTTACACACACACACACACACACACACACACACACACACATATATATATATATATATATATATATAATTGTGTGTGTGTATATATATATATATATATATAAATATATATATATATATGTTTGGAAATAAAATTTAACAGACTGTCATTTGACTATTATAAATCAGCTGGTTGCTTTATATAAAAAAAACCAACCTCTTCAGATAGCCATCATATAATGGAGAGAAAAAAGATAAAAATATTCTTTCAATGGATTCTAACTCGTTTAAAGAAAGAAAGAACAAAGTGGGGACAAAGTGATATAAGCTAAAAGTTGATGTCAAAACTGTGTGTAATATCAATGTTTGGTGTCATGCATTTTATATTATAAGAAATACTTGAATATTTTCAGATATATTCTTGTTTAATCAGTTATTATTTTACTTCTCTTCAGTTATGTAAATTTGATTCCGTTTTATATTCCTAGTTTTCTTTGTACTTCCCTTCAATAAGACTTACAAATCTTCAGAATTTAATCTTGTCAGATAATCACCCCAAAAATCAAAACCTTAGGAAAATAATGCTTTGATTTCTTTGTTTAATGGCGTATAAACCTTCATGCATTATTTAATGCCAAAGATATTCTTGTAGAACAGTAGTGGTACTCTTTACCACATAGCTGGGGGGTATAAGGGGGGATCATATGATATTAGTTCGAAAGTAAATGTAATACCTCCGCTGGTGTTCGAACTCTCTTACTACTATGTAGCAGTCGAGCACATTAACCCCCACGCAAATGCCAAATTCTCATGGCGGGTAGATTGATCCATCCGCGCAACATGGTATTCCTTGAATTTCTTTAACCCTTTGGTAGATTGGCTTGATTTGTTTTTTGTTGTTTTTTTTTTGTTTTAGCGCATATAAACGTTGGTGGCTTATCTAATGTCATTGTCATCCTTGTAGAAGGATAGTCGAGGTATTATTTAGCCCCATTACTGGTAGGGGGGATAATGGAATTCATACCTTTCCCAATGTCGCACATCGTACTGCTGGACAAATAACGAAGGACTCTTAGATATATAAAAATAAAATTTATATTTTTATTCTTCGACGGCGACGATTGTGTGAAGTAGGAATACAATCAGAGAGAATTCGCTCATATCTTTCTTCTGTGACGGGGATCCTTTTCGTGAAGTAGTGCGACGGCCGGAGAACACACACGGGGAGCTGACAGGTCTGCTTGTGTAACCCGCGGGTCTCTACCTTCAGTCCAAAATTACAGACCTTATATTGTCTTTTCCAGTCCCATGGGAATATATGAATATCTTTTTTGCCCACGTATTTTTCAGTTAATAGCTGGTTATCGTAGCTTACATACTTCGTTTTTTTTCCGGTAATTTGTTGATCTTATCTGCGAACGGAAATATCTGTTACTCTATCCATTGGCAATGAATTATATTTTCGCCATCATCTTTTATATTTCTCTTTCCCGTGAAAACCACTTTGTTGATGTTATCTTGCAACCGCATTGAATCTGCTAAGTTCATCCACGGCACTCTGTCGCTAGCTAAGCAAGTATATTGCACCAAGAGTATTTGTTCAAAAAGTAATAGAGCGCTTGGAATTCGAATTCGCTTATAGCAAATGTCGCTGTTCAACACATCAGCCACTACACCCTCTTTTGTGAATTATTTTTCTTTCTATATCAGCCAATTTAGCGGAAAGAGTATTAAACAAACAAACAAACAAACAAACAAAAAAGAAACAAAGAAAGAAAGAAAGAAGAAAGAATGGAAGATGTATTGGGAAAAAAAGGAAATATGAAAAAGAAAGGAAAAGAAAGAAACAAGAAAAGTAGAATACGAGAAGAAAAAAAGAATTATGCAAATGAACAGACAATGAAACAAGTTTATATGATTGATATATTGATTTTAATGGCATGTCAACTAGTCTTGGGTTATTTTATGTCTTGGAGTTCATTGCACATTTATGTTGACATTTTTGTGTTGTTTTTTGTCTTGAGATATTATTTTTTCGCACTGTCCCATCAAATACCAATATTTCTTAAACAGATTTATTTGACCGATAGTTTGGTGACCCTACCAAGTACTACTACTCGAGGTCAGAGTAGACCTGGGAGTAATGACAATGAAGGAGTATTCCATACCCCCAGATCTTCGGCGCTAGAGTCTTACCATCAAGTGCAGTTTAGTGTCATATCTAAGAGATTCCTTTTTTTTTTGCGGAGGTCTATCCCCTCTATTGTGCACTGTTAGCCTCACCGACAAAGCTTTATAAAAATTAGAGTAAATAGCGAAGAAACAAAAACGAAAGGAAATAGTATTTTCCCGGTTTCCTGCGAAACCAGAGAATGGCACAAGGCCGTTTTATTGTGGGTACTACACACGAATTGTAACTCATATACGGCAGGGGCAAAAATAACTTGACCCCGTCAGCATTCCCCTTTTAGGGTGCCTCAGGCACCAAGCAATGAACTTAGTCCTGCAAGCAGGCAAAGACCTGCTGGGACGGCCCCTTGAGGCCAAGTGATCATAACTTTTCCCAACCACCCGGCACGAATACCAGGTGGTCGGATTGAAGGTGAGGAACAAGTCAAAGCAAATAAAGGAAAGTGGTTTTGTGAAGCTTCATAAGTACATTAGATATTTTCTTAAATTGAAGGCAAACAAAAGTTTAAGCAACGAAAGAAATCTAAAGTTTAACAAAGTATGAAAAATATTTTTTTCTTTCTTTATTTCTCTCTTCATTCAACAACTCATTATTATTGTTGTTGTTGTTGTTGTTGTTTCCGAAGACAAAGCCGTCTGCTAGATGTGATAGATCGGTTGTCTTCATTGAGTTTAATCTCCTTATCGGCCTCTTTTGTATTTGTTCACACTGCGTGCAATCCCAACTGTTGTACACATTACTAATATCCTCATCATCAAGGCCTCCCCCGTTGGCTTCTTCTTGGGGGCAATCGGCGTGCACGGTCAGGACCTTTGTAATAAAAAGTTGTCCGATATTTAATATAACTTTTGTTATTGTCTTTTCCTCCTTTTGTAATTACCAAGACAGCAACTTTTCTTTATCTTATTGTTCATGCGGAGGTCTGTGTTTAATAATAATAATAATAATAATAATAATAATAATA
Organism: Sepioteuthis lessoniana; assembly: GCA_963585895.1. Taxonomy (NCBI): domain Eukaryota; kingdom Metazoa; phylum Mollusca; class Cephalopoda; order Myopsida; family Loliginidae; genus Sepioteuthis; species Sepioteuthis lessoniana. The sequence goes on from CAUZXS010006086.1 coordinate 17,950, forward strand.
ATAATAAGAAGAAGAAGAAGAAGAAGAAGAAGAAGAAAACTTATTGGGTCTGAGGAATTAAGCTTTTTATTATCTTAGCCAAAAGTGGCCTTCACTTTTTGTTGAACTAATTAGAAGATTATTGTGGGTTGCAATATTTGAAAAAGAGACGTCAAAAAAAAAAAAAAAGGAGGCACCTGATCACGAACAGTTATGGATATGTGTTTATTAAAGCCGATAGGAAAACTTCGATGACAAAAGAAGTTGAGACATTGAAAGTAATAACAATAAAAGTCCGGAGGACAAATATTTGTAGACAAATATTTGTACGGATTTAGAAAATGAGATTAGTCATGGACATTAACAATACATATATATATATATATATTTGACGGTACTATGTATTAAGTTTATACGGCAATCCAGTTCTATATTATCATTCACATTGATCTGACATTTTTTCACACATGATATAGCACACGTTTGGAGGTGCCCGTGGTGTAATGGTTATCGTCGTAGGAAATGGACACGGCGACACAGGTTCAAATCCTGGACGAGACTGATTGCATTTCACATAGCACTAATACCCTTGGAAAAGGTATGAATCCAATGATACTCCCTCCAGCTATGGGTCAATAGTAGGGCAGACTAGTTTCTTCAGCCTTGATGAGGCAACTAGTCTAGAAGAAGGAAAACTCTGAATTCAAACCTGTTAAACTGCGCTAAAAAATTGACCATATGTCATATCCTGCCCGAGCGGAGGGGTTGGGTAAATACGGATATAGCACTCGTTATAGTACGTGGTCTAGAGTTAGCATCACGAACTTATTTGCTCGTGTAATGTATTCGACTTTTATCGGGTGCTCCGCTGTTATAGCCTTATGTCATTCCATACCAGTCAGACCCGCCTAATTCTTAGAAGAAAATAACTTTTATTAAAATGTTTATCTCGTTTTATTTTCATTTGTTTACTTTTTTCGTAAAGTCAAATAAATAAATAAATAAATAAGTAAAATACCGACTTTACTATGTAGTTTACTAATGTTAATGAATGAAAAAACAATATTAACAATAGTGCTACAAAAATAAAGAAATTTATTTCTTTGTTGGGAGCTGAAATGTACAAGGGTATACAGCGATTCATGTTTCAGGTCACGACCGTAGAGACCTGTTTTGAGACCAGCGTGGATAGGGATCTTTTTCCAACTTGAAGTTGTAACATGACACCGTTATTTGAAGATCAAACGAGCACGGCGCCGCTGAGAAATAGTTAGTACGTATCACTCCGGGTTGGCGTGAGTAACTGATCTGTTGTCTGGAATATTGTATGTTTTTATAGCATCAAGGTGGATCCCGCGCGCACGCGTTGACTTTGAATTCCTTGGGCGCGTAATTTAGAGACCTCCTATTGGTCCTAAAAACCATTTTCAATTTGTTAATTTTTGTAACATCTGCGTGGGAGTTAGTTGGAGATCTTTGCGCCAATTTTGATCCGTTTTTTCCAGAAAATTCTTTTGTCAAGGAAATTGCATCATTTCCTATAACTACTTTTATGTACATTTTATTATATATTTTTTTATCGGTCAGAGTTTTTGGACTATTGTCTTCGTCTTTATTGCTTTTTTCACAACATTTCGGCCGCTGTATCCTCCGGCCTTCCTCAGGTATTCCCTGTTTATCTGGCCATGGAAAGGATGCAACCTGGGAAATCATTTTTAACATCAACAGCCAAACTTTAAAAATTAAATTAAAAAAAACAATAAAGACGAAGATAATAGTTCAAAAATTCTTGCTGATAAAAATCAGCAAACTTCGTCTTAGAAATTTTGACAACTAATTTCATTATGTGTTTTTATTTGAACGTTACCTTTCAATTTAAAAGTGATAAATGAAATTATCTAACTGTCAGATTGTTAAATTTGGACCTGAAATTTAAAGAAAATATTTTTAATAAAATTTTAATTCACAGCTGACGAAAATATAATTTTTTTTCTTCAATACACGGATCCTATTCCTACTGAATATTTTTTCGCGAATTCATTTTTTTTCTTTTAATTAAACCGTAATGTATCATAGGAGGATCGCGTGTTAATCACTCTGATATTAGGGATAATGTTATACCAAGAGTTCAATTTTTTGAGAAAAGATTTTTTTACCGAAGCAACAAAAAAAAATCAACTTTTCCAAAATTCTAAGGCAGATACTCAGTGGAAATGATTGCGGAATCTACAATGAAAAAATTACATTGAATTAATCTCGGTAAATAGTATATGACTAGTGCAGGGAAAATCTTTCGTTTCTTTCTAGTGCTAATGGTCGGTATTCAACCCTCGGTAGAAACTAGAATTTTAAAATCTGATTTTAAGGCAAATAGTACAATCTTCCGTGTCTTATACTCCAGTAAGTTTGGAAAATACAAGAAATGTGTCAACTGTAGTGAGCTATTTGAGAGTTCTACCGCTATGGCCTGGTGCCAGACTATATTAAATTCAGTAATTTCTCTTCTGTTTGCAGTACTTATTAAGCTTATCTTACAGACAGTTGTGAGGATTGTGAGATCTCTACCATGTCCGTGTTTCCTAATGACTTTGAGTCAGGTCAAACCAAGTCTTGTCAAAACAAATATTAGGACACCTGCCGTATAGTGAAGACAAACAAATGGCTCATACGAATATTTGTCAGTGTTGTGAGTTCAATACTTACGAGAAGTCCAAGTTATTTTGCCTTTCACAAGACTAAAGGCGCCTGTCGTAGAGCTAAAGTTTGGAAACAAGTCTCGTAGACTAATGTGAGTGAATAAAGATTTTTTCCTCATTGGGTGTTTCCCAATGAAAACTTTAAACATCAACATTCTTTACTTTTCTGAATTGATCCATTAAAAAAGAAATATTTGTGATTATCAATGTAAGAAATAATTTCACTCACTAGGATTTTTTTGTCGTACACATTTCCTTGAAAATCCTTCATGCTTTAGACCAATCCCAAAATAAACACCAACTTGTTAAGTTTAGTTTTGTTTTATAACATATCAACTGTTACTGGTTATTTAATGCCAAGTCCTTTTTATACATATATATTAAATATAGAGGATTTGATTTGGTTAAGTTTTATGGCATATCAACTATTGTAGGTTATTTAATGCCAAATCCTGTTTATACATATATATTAAATATATGATTTCTAAACATATTTTGTCGATAACATCTTTAAACGAGCCTTAGCTCATTTCTTTTTGTCACAGAGTAAAAGGATTCCATTTATCTAACTTATATCTAATACGAATAATTCTATTTAATATTAATCATTCGTTTGCACATAGAAAATGCTTTCAAATATTGCTATTTAACAATACCAATTCAATTAAACGTCAGTCATTTGTTCACATACAGTTAAATGATCAAACAGTTCTATTTATAACAATTCAATTTACCATAAGTCAAGAAAGTTAAATTGTTCCAAGTATTGCAATGTATAACTAACAATTCAATTAAACATTTGTCCTTTGTTTATGCACAGTTAAATGATTAAACAGTTCTATTTCTAGCTATTCAATTTAGCATAAGTCATTTGTTTGCACTCCGTTTCAGAGTCAACGTACGCAGTTTAAATATCGAACAGTTCTATTTGACCCATAGATAGGACCCTATCAGGTGCTACCACTCCAGGCCAGAGTGGACTTGGGAGCAATGGCAATGAAGGGGCGCTTTGCATTCCCCAAATCTCTAACATTACTGGAGCCTCACCATCAGATTGTTTAGTGTCATAAACAGGACACTCGTTAGGGGAGTCTTACTCTTCTACAGAGATGCATTCGGTGTATTCTACAATTGCAGCTGACTGTCCCCCACCACCAAATAGCAGAATTTTATCAAACATTAAAAACTGACAGATCATTTGCAGTATCACTTTTAACTTTTTTCATAAGAAGTATATTTTCTTCTAAACTAATATTTTATTAGTTTTAGTCGAAAAGGTGAGCAATAAAAACGGATATCATTCGACATTATTTAAGACCAAACTCTATAATATTACAAGTCTGTAAGCGAAAGAGAAATTACATAAATATAAAGAATGTCCTTATTTTTGTCTTGCTGTATATTAATAGAATTTGTTTTTAGGGGGATATGATCATTTCAATAACTAAAGGTGTATTTATCTAAATTCTTTTTGCACTTATTCGAGTGAGTTTATGATTATAAAGCTTAGTCTGGAAGATGGTCATTTATTTATGGGTGATACTTTACATATCGATCATCTGTTCTTTTAATAGGTAGAGTGAAATAACTGTGCAATTTACCTTGGATCCAAAAGTTGCTTCTTTTGGTCAGGACTATATCTTACTTTCCCAACCTTTTTGGTCAGGACTATATCTTATTTTCCCAACCTTTTTGGTCAGGCCTATATCTTACTTCCCGAACCTTTTAGTTGTAGTATTTATTTTTACCCGTCAGCCATGTTGTCGTCTTCGGGCGAAATACGACAAAATTGCACCGATTTGTTTATCATCAGTCGTTTGCCAAGTTTTATGATATCAAAAACTCTTATCTAATACAAATAATTTACACACAGGTGTATGGTTTCAAGTTTTCCTATCTAATGGAAGTGATTTGCACACCTTTGTAAAGTTTCAAGTATTTTTATTTTATACTAATACCATTCCGTCGGCCGAGGCAGAAGTGCAATTCAGAAGAAAAGTAAAACTCTGCTCATGAGGTCACCCGTTAGCTGAGGGTGGTTACTCATAATGCTTCAGTATGGGATCCTAGAGACTGAACAGCCTGTGCTCAGGGTACTGAGTGGTTATGTGACTTGGAACACTCCACTTTGGCCTTGGATGAATAGCCGGTCGAAGACACCCAGTTCGATCAATCGTCTGTTAATGTCAAGCCTTAACACCTATAATGATTAAAACACCCTAACATTTTTATATTATAGGCGGTAACTAAGGGTCAACTGTATCGGGAGAAACAGCTATTAAGACTTTTTCAACCAGCATATCAGAATTTTATAAATATTATTTCTACCAATATATCAATACATATGAAATCATATTTACAAAAAAAAAAAACAAGTTTTGGCATTACATAGCCAATAAAGATTGATATGCCATAAGACAAACTAAACATCCAACCAACTAATTCTAATAATTTATATACAGTTGCATGGTTTCAAGTATTCCTCAGTAATATTGACAATTGTGTGGTTTCAAGTAATTATTTCAATCAAGTAGTAGTAATATTTTTGGCACACAGTTATATGGTTTCAAGAAAATATTCCTTTTAAATGATGATAATCAAATGTTTAAACATCAATGTGCTTTCAACTAACAAATGATTTCAACCATATATATTTAGAATAACACACTTGAAGAATGGTCGTAGTAAGGTTCAGAAAATTACATCGAAGTGAAATTATCCTTAGTAAACAATAATAACTTCAAGTAACTCTTCTTCATACAAATATAGTAGCAAGTATTCCTATCTAATACAAATAATCTTTACATAGATCTATGTGACCAATATATGGAACCGAAACCGGTTCTAAAACTCCGGACCAGAGTGAACCTGGGTGTAATGTCAATGTAGGGGGTACTAAGATGTAATTTAGTGTCGTACACCTTTCGAGGGTGATCTTATCCTCCTGTGGAATATGCAGTTAGCATAACCTTAAGCCTCACCAAAAATGATGGCAAAATGTGTTGAATTACGGCGACAAATATGTCGAATAGCATGTCCGTTTCATGTCTCAAAGTCATTCCGTTCTTGGTAAGTCTGAAGACTTTTCAGTCGTATGTCCAATAAGATTTTTATCTTCATATCTATTTTTATATCGAGCGTTTAATTCGACATTTGATTTTGAAGTGATGTTTTGTTCGTTTTCTAAAATCCTAAAATATCATGATACTTTTTAAAACTTTCCTTTTGTTATCTCAGTTTTAATCATCATTCGTTTTCTTAACGTTTGAATCGTTCATTTTTTGCTCAACTTTGTTCAGAAGAAACCCATTTGGGAGAAGGAAAGTAGAGTTGTTATTTCACGTTGATAACACGAAAGAAAACATGAGTTGAAAATTCATTTCGCTGCCGTAATAGGTTTGATTTAAACGCAATTTGTTTTCCCACCACAACTTGTGTCTAGTTAGTTCTTTTTTTTCCTTTACAAGTTTTTTTTTTTTTTTTTTTTTTTATGAGGGAATATCTTTACCCACTGAATCGGGGAATCACATGGAAACTGATTTGAAAATCAATGAATATTTCCTTTGCCAAAGGCAAAAAAGTTACAATTCTAACGTTACGTTCATGCAATTACTAATAGAACTTCATGCTAATTCAATAAAAAAAAAAAAAAAAAGATGAAACTATCTATCTATTTATTTATTTCGCGATATCGAATTCTACAAAAAATGTTTCAAAAGTCCCCAAAAAACAATGATGTAGATCTTTTTTTTTTCATTTGTTTATTTTATTTTATCTCATTTTATTATTTATTTATTTATTTTGAAATTGTTGGAAAATGTGTTACCGAACAATTTGTATGTGCCTTCATTGCTTTTCATTGGTGTGAGGTTTGTGCTTTGAGCGCTACTTCTTTTTTTTTAAGTTAAAGATCAAGAGTTCGTTTCCTAATGAGAATTTCAGAATGACTAGACTTTTTTTTTCTTCACTTGCAGAGAAGATACAAAATGTTTTAAACTTTGAAAATCATATTTTGCGTTATTGGTATTTGCATGAGATGTTTTAGTGATTTATTTTACGGCATGTCAAACCTAGTTGGAATATTCAAAGTTAAAATCTTTTTTTTCAAGAAGTTATATAGTTTCAAGAGTACTTATTTCGAATAACAGTGGGAAAACGTTTTCTTGCTTACTTGATTGATTTTAAAGGGATTTCAATCAGTCTAAGGTTATTTTATGCCTCAAGATAAGGAAATTGCGTATATTTTAGTATAATTGTTTCTTCGGATTTTTTTACACACATTCCAATCTATGATTTATTTGGCCCATAGATCGGACCCAATCGAATACAAATACTTTTCAGATAGATTTATTTGGCCCATAGATGGGACCTAAACAGGTAGAACCACTTCGCGTAAAAGTCAATCTTGAAGTAAGAACAATGAAGTGATACTCCATACTCCACAGATCTCAAGAAGTGGAACTTCATCAGATGCAGTTTAATGTCACACCCAGGATTTCATTTTTTTTTTTGTCGGGAACGTTGTTCTGACGTCTCTCAAGGAGAGTAGTGTCAGCGTACTCTAACCCCCACTGACAAGATGGTTGCATAAAATGGTTGGTTTTACTCCATTTCAACACTTATTTAATATCAATTTTTGTTTTGCAAACAATTATATGATTTTAACTATATATATTTAGAATAACACACTTGACGAATGGTCGTAGAAATGTTCAGAAAATTACATAGAAGTGAAATACTTTCCCGGTACATCTCGGGCTCACCTCGCGTTCAAGACAGGTTAGTGATATTAAGTTGATCGCCTGATCCCCAGGGAGAACCTTCCCTCGCCACCAGGCATTATTAGCTGAGTTGGGTTAAGTTTATCACTTTGCTCCTGAGACACTCCTAAAGAGTAATAACGATAAAATCAAGCATATTTTGGGATCGTTACGCAAAAGTTACAAATCGTGCCCCCCCACCACACATACATACACTATAAAATGACTTTAGGTCAAATCTGTCTTTGTGGAAAGTAGGATAAATATCTCGTCTTTTTATCCATTAACCTATACAGAAAAGATAGACCACGTCAACATGTACAACTACTTTATATCAAAGTGGTCCTGGGAATAATGACAACAAGGGGGTGAATTCACACTCCTCATAGATTTAGAACTGGAGACTCACGATCAGATGCATTTTACTGTCATACAGGACACTCTTTTTGAAAGTTTGGAAGTCTTACCTCTTAAGTATAAACTTTCTTATCCTCCTGCTGATATAGGTTAAATAGTATTACTACTGTTCTTTAAGGGTGCCTTTGGCATTAAATAACCCATAAAGGTGGATCTTCCATTAAACAAATAAACCAAGTGAAATTTATCTCTTGGCAAGGGATATAGTCGATATATTCTCGGCCTCACCGATAGTATTTTAACTTTCGTAGATTATTTCATTCCAAATCTATCCTTCTAGAATAACAGCAACGGTACTATTTAATATATAGTTGAAGAATCTATTTAACATATAGCTGAGGATTCTATTTAATATATCGTTGAGGAGTATAAGCGAGGTCAAATCTTTCGCAAGAGTGTTAGTCCGAAAATATTGCTTCATACGATATCGTATTCCAGTAAGTTAGCTATTGTGCCACGATGACTTCCCCCAGGGGCATTTTGTATAAGATATGTTTCTAAGAATCTTTTCTTCAGTTAAAGTCAATTTACTTAAGCAAGGTTTTTACTTGTAAGATATTCCAGACACAACTTAAAATGAAAAATGGAGGATGGACCAAAGAAGAAGAAAAATTGATGAATATACACAAGGCCTTAAATCCGAGAAATAACATAGATTATATGCGTTAAGAAAAGAAGAGGAAAAGAAACTCGTCAGCATTGAAGATTGGGTAGATCCATCAATACAAGGATTCAAGGAATACATTAAAACAGCAAAAAAAGACAAACTACAACAGCTATTAATAATAACGGTGAAATAACGAACAGTAAAAACAGCAAAGACTAGAAAACAGAAATAGAAAGAATAACAGTACGGATACTTCAAGCGACAAACTAGAAATATTGCACACAGGAAACCTGAACATGGCTAAGAAAGGGAAACTTTAAGAGAGAAACTTGATCTCTTTTAAAAGCATCATCATCATCATCATCATGTTGTGCCGCCGGCACAGATATCCCTAACCCTCTCTCACCACTCCTCCCTATCGTTCATCGCCCCCGGCAGGTCTTCAGGGCTACATTTCGTATCCTCACATAGCTGCTGTATGTATGTTCGAGCTGGTCGTCCTGCTTTTGCTCGGCCATATGTGGGGGTCCATAGTAGTACATCACTTATGAGCTCGTCCCTGCTTCTCCAGTTGTGTCCTGCATGTCTGGTTCCTCTAACTTTGATAGTTTTCGTGATGGGAGGTAGGTGGCCATATAGTTGGTGCTTTGTGTGGTGTTGCCTCCAGGACTTATTTAATATTGCTCGCATCATTCTTGTGTTTCATATAATATACGGACCAATTAGGTTAAAACTAAAATTGATAAGACGTAACAGAATAGTAAGTGTATATAACGTGGAGTCAAAGATGAAACGAGAAATCACATAAAAAGCGAATTGGTGCAAAAAGAGTACAAAACGAGGCCTGGCTGTATGGATGGTGGTCTACTGTGAATTGTGCTGGAGGTTCAAATTTAACCCTTCTACTAAAGGTTATATACACAAACCAGAATCTGTTCCAGAGAATAAGACCATCCAATCTACAACATTATTGAGATCGGGAGAAGAGTCCTGGAGAACTGGGGAGACTTGCTGTCACTTAGACTCCAGTGAAAGACCATCAGATAACGCTGATGTGAAAAACTCACTAGAAGTATAAATAGAATGACTAGAATAAACTAAAAAATAGTTCAATACCTTTTAAGTAGAGCAATATGCAATAAATATCGAACATGAAAACTCACAAAGTGTTTCTTCTATTCAAGTTTGATGGCTGTTTGGTAGGCAGCAAAATGGAGTAAATAAGCATGTTATTTTTTTTTTTATTCCGTTTTGCTGACTAAGGACGATTGACATTCATTTCAGTTTATTCCTATCTATCTATCTATCTATCTATCTATGAGACATAGCAAATACTTATAGATTTAAACAGATAGACGCACAAAAGCAACAAAAAAAGAACGAATAAATGAATGAGTAAATAAATAAATAAAAAAATGAGAGATTTTTTTAATGGGGAAAATTGTCTACAACCATAACACAGATGAAAAATGAACTCACAAAATGAAATGATTCTTATTTGTGGAGGATTGGGGCGATTTCTGACAAGAATCGATGAGGTCTTTTGCCAAAAGAGACGCCAGAGAAGCACGACTCACGTAGTGGTGGTGGAGGGAGTGAAGCCTGCAGTATTTAATACACAGCTATTTCTAACATATGTTATTGGCAAAAATGGTGGGGTCGGTGTTGATAGCTTATCGGGAAGTGGGGGAACCCAACTAGAATGATATATAAGCAAGTAATTTTGCTAATGGATGAAGGCTGTTTATTTTGTTAGATATCATTTACTTAATTTTTTGCATAGCCATTATTATTATTATTATTATTATTATTATTATTATTATTGTTATCATCTCTATAACTGTTATTATTATTATAATTTTTATTATTATTGTCTTTTGTTTCTTTTCTTCGAGAGAGATACCAAATTAGATTCTCATTTATTTATTTTCAAAAACCATCATACCCGCGTAGAGAGCTTGAACCTGCGACCTCCGGCAGCCAGGGGTCAGTTATCCTATTATTTTTATTTGCATTCAGACTTCAAGTTGCGCTGCTGAACACAGAGAAAGAGATGATTGAACACCAAATCTACGGAATATCTCACCCTCATCCCGAAAACATTGACCTCCCCCCGGAAAAATACTACTACTACTACTAATAATAATAATAATAACGGCTACTATCATCTTCATCGTCATGATCTAGAGGAAAAAGTGAAATAATTAGAGAAAGAAAGAAAGAAAGAAAGAAAGAAGATAACATTGAAAAATAAGTTAATAAGAAAAAAGGGGAGAAATGAAAACGAGACATCAAGACAATTACTTTAAAGAAAAAAAACAACAGAAAATCGAACAAAAAAATCAAAACAAAACAAAAGAAATAATTTTGGCAATTGGTCAAAATGAAAGTGAAAATAAAATAGTAAAACAAATAAGGGAAGATAAATCAGTTTAGGGTAACGCAGGGTTTGACCACAACCGGAAGTTATGGTGAATAATAGTATAAACAGGAAGTTGATTTCAGAATAACTTAAGCGAAAGAAGGATGGAATGAAAGATTTGAAAGATAAAGACAAAAGGAAAGAAAACAGATAAAAAGAAAGAATGAAATACGAAAGAAAAAAAAATTACTTCATGTAAAGTAAAAAGAAAATGAAGAAAATTGAATATTTGTTTGTGTGTGTAAGTGAGTGTGAGTGCTCTTGGGTGTGTGTGAGCCTGTTCGTGTGTACGTGTGTGTGTGTGTGTGTCGGGCTGATACTTGGCAAAATAAAAAAAGGTGGATTAAAACAACTATAAATTGATCAATGGATCAAATTGTTACCGAGTTTTTTAGGATATATACGCTTATATATATATATATATATATATATATATATGTGTGTGTGTGTGTGTGCATATATATACCCTTCTATCTATCAGTTAATGTAATCAAACACACACACACACACACACACACACACACACACACACACATATATATATATATATATATATATATATATATATATATATATATTCTAATAGGTGTATGACGAATTTTAAACCAATGGTTAATTAGTTAAAAAGTTCGTTATGCAAGCAAATTAAAGAGCTTTGAGACTGGGTATAAAATAAAGACTCAAAATTAACAGAAAATCGAGATCTAATTCGGCATTTTAACATGTTACACGAAGATTAGAGGTGAATCAGCAAAGAGAACTTGCAAAATTGTGGACTTTGCTGTCCCAACTGACCACAGAATAAAATTGAAAGAAAGTGAAAAGAAGGATAAGTACCTCGACCTTGCAAGAGGATTGAAAAAGCTGTGGAACATGAAAGCGACGTTTATACCAATTATAATTGTTACTCTAGGTAGAATCACCGAAGGTTTATTAAAGGGAATGGTGGACTTAGAAATAAAAGAACATGTGGAAACCATCCAAACTACAACATTATTGAGAACGGCCAGAATACTGAGAAGAGTCCTGGAGACTTGAGATTTGCTGTCACTCAAACTTCAGTTAAAGACCATGAGCTGATATGAAAAACTCTCAACCATTAATAATAATAATAATAATAATCAGAAGCGTCCTGGAGACATGAGGAGACTTGCTATCACTCTGATTCCAGCCGAAGACCACCAGCTGTGGCTGGTATGAAAAACTTGCTAGATAATAATAATGATAATAATAATAATAATAATAATAACCTCTCTTGATTAGAAATACTGAGAAGAGTTCTGGAGACTTGAAGAGACTTGCTGTCTCGCAAACTCCACTGAGAAACCATTGGCTTACGCTGGCTTGAAAAACTCTGAAAAGAGTAATAATAATAATAATACGTAAAGCAAAGTTGGCGACCATTGTTGAGGGTGACCCGAAGGCTCCCTTTTCGATAGCTACAACACCAAAGTGTAGGGGAGGGCGCTACTCCTTTCCCTGGATTTCTCCACTTTACCCTTGATCCTTACAATGCTGAGTGTTAAACAAGGGGGCATCAAGTACCCTTTTTTGAGTCTTTGGTATGACTCGCCATTAGCGAACACTCTAACCATTATGCCAATCCGGTTAATAATAATAATAGTCTGTCTTGAATAAAATAAAATTTGATACATCCACACACACACACACACACACACACACACACATATATATATATATATATATATATATATATATAGTACGTAATCATATATCATTTGAGGCCATCTTAGCATTGGCCATTGCCTGTAGGAAATTTTTCTTTATGCATTTTCTCCCAGAAATTCTTACAGAAATATTCTAATTCAGAACTGATGAAACAAAAATGCTCGATGAATAGAAATAGATAGATGAATATTTCCTCATTTAAATATAAGAAGATGAAAATGTTAAACACACCAAGACAGATAGATATATTTCATGGTTTCTTTATTTAATGGCATATCAACCTTTATGGGTCATTTAATGCTAAAGCCATTCTTGTAGAACAGACGAGATAATATTCAAACCTTAGCTGGAGAGATAAGAGAGGTTCATGCCTTTTCCAAAAGTGAACGAAATAGTAAGACTGGAGTTCGAATTTTGCTCATTTCAAGGCTGCAGTCCTGCACTTTTGCCATTACGCCAAATGAACACCCTTGATAGGTAGATTGTAGATAAATAGATGTTTATACCAATTCCTTCTCGGGGGGGGGGGATGTCCTCGTGGTGTAATGGTTAAAGCGATGGACTGCGGAATCGTAGTTTTCGAGTTCGTACTCCAGTCGCGCTATTACGTTCACTTTCGGGCAAATACCCTTGGGAAAGGTATGAACCCCCTTATCCTCCCAGCTATGGGTTAAATAGTACCACTACTGTTCTTCTAGAAGAATGGCTTTGGTTTTAAATAACCTACAAAGGTTGATATGCCATTAACCAAAGAAACCAACCAACCAATTCCTTCCCTTTATATTTATCAAAAGATAAGAACAAACTTATACAGATATATAGATCGAGAGACTGATGAAAAGATAGATATGAACAGATATTGAAATACAACAGAAAGAACGAATTGTAAGAACTGACTATGAAGAATGATTTCATTGGGAAATTGACACGAGCAAAGAAACAAACAAAAAAAGCTAATGAAAATATTTACAATCATACACACGCCACGCACATAAACATATGTAATGCTAGGTTTAAGTTGAAGACATGGAGATTGAATGAGAAAGATGGCGGGGCTGATGAGGTGGGGCTGGGTGTGATAGGGCCGTTGTAATAGCACACCTCATTTCCTCGCGCCATATTGTTTCTATTCCCGCCAAGATGAGCAAACAGGCAATATAATACAAATTCAGGGAATGATGTATTTGAACAAACTGACCCTTGACCTCTTCCCATATCCAGCCTTTCTACATTCCCCTGCCTTCGACCCAATCTCTTGTTTATCTTTCTTTTCTTTCTTTTTCTTTTTTTTACGTATTAAACTACTGTCTTCTTTTTTCAGAGATCCTCTGGGTCTGGGTCTACGAAATTCGTCAGTCTCTCATATTTTTCTTTTATATATATATATATATATATATATATATATATATATATATATATATATATATTCCTTTCGTTAAAAACTTTATCCATTAGATAATTTCTAGATTTAATAAATGAAGTTATCTACGAGAAATATAATAATCTAACATTTGTCACACTGCGATATACTTTGTATGTTAACCCTGTATTTTAATAAAAATGTGCAATTACAACTGTTTTATGCTAAGGGCTGTAGTTGCTGAAGAGTCTACAGAGATTATAGACTGCTATACATTGACTCACCCATGCTGACCGACTAGACACGGTGCAGAGACTGGTGGCAGTCTAGAGGATCTGACAGGAGCGATGGATAATTGGGACGGATGGCAAAAAAGAGAGTCAAGGGACTAGCTGCTATCAGTATTTGATTATATATATATATGTATATACGTGGTGCCTTCAATAGGTTTCCAGACGTATTTTTGTACAGGCATTTAAAATTGTCGTAGACTCTTGAAAATTCACTATGTTATTGCTATACATCTTATGAGATGACTAACCAATTTTTATGATTTCAAGTTCAAATGAACAGCTACAGCAGTAACTGGAACACACCCTACTAAAGCCTGATTGTCGCAGCTGGTGAATTTCAAAAATGCAATCTGGACGTGAGGACACTTTAGAAGAACGATATGCAATAAAATTGTCTTTTAAACTTGGAAAAAATGCCACAGAAACGTATGGAATGCTTCAGACTGCTTTTGGACCATCTTGCATAAATAGAGCACAAGTTTTTGAGTCGCATAAGAGATTCTAGGAAGGCAGGGAGTCTGTAAAGGATGATGAGAGGTGTGGGAGGAGTAAGGAAGTCAGAACACCAAAGATGGGTTCCCACTGGACAGACAGTCAACAAGGAATACTATGTTGAGGTTTTAAGGGAGTTCAGGAAGAGATTCCGTCGGAAGAGTTCAGCACTGTTCAAATCGGGCCAGTGGCATTTGCAACAGGATAATGCACCAGTCCACAACTCCATCCTTGTCACAGACTATTTGACCAAGATGGGCATTAAGACCCTCCCTAAAGTCCAGTCTTTGTCCCTGTGACTTTTGGTTATTCCCTAAGCTCACAGGCTGTCGTTATGAGACAATTGAGGAGATGAAAGAGGCTGTGACGAAGATCATTGACACGCTCACACAAGAGGACTTCCATGGGGCCTTCGAGAGGTTGTTGGAACGGTACAACAAGTGCATTGTAGCCGGAGGAGATTACTTGGAAGGGGACTAGAGTTTCATGTGTGTACTATCAATAAAAGTGCCCATACGAAAATGGTCTGGAAACTTATTGTGTGCTCCTTGTTGTATGTTGTCCTGTTGTTGCTGTTACTGGCTACTGTGATTACTCTCTCTCTCTCTTTGCTCTTGTTTATATATTCTTCGATTTCTTGTATTTTTAACATTACATAGGCCTCAATGCTTGCGTCTCCCCTTTCTTCTTTTCTTGTTTCATAGAGTCGATCAGTCTCATCTCTTGGGTGTACGGCTTGGTGCACCGCCATCAATTTCCTAATGCTATGGTTCACATTTCTTAGTTCTTCTCTTGTCTAGTTTAAGAAGTGTTCATGGTATCTTACAGATGCGACGGTCCATGTGTCCATTCCTTTGATTAGCTTTCTGATGCAGTATTTGGATTCAAGAAGTTTTCTTGTTCCTCTGAGTTAACCCTTTCTTATTTTTTCTTTCATCTCCACTTGTTTGATGGTGTTCGCTTCTAATATTCCCAGATACGTGTAATTTTCCTTTTCTTTAAGTATTTTTGATGTTTTCCTGAGTGGGCAGTTACATTGTTTTAGTCATTTTTCGTTTTCCTTTTTCTTTATAAGCATGGTACACTTTTAAATCTCCATTCTTATACCATGGTTGAAGATTCTAATAATTTATCTTAGGGATTTAATTGTTTGTATTTCATATATATATATATATATATATATATATATATATATATATATAAGTGGTGCCTTCAATAAGTTTCCAGACTTTTTTTGTACAGACAGTTAAAATTGTCGTAGACTCTTGAAAATTCACTATGTTATTGCTATACATCTTATGAGATGACTGATCATGATTTCAGGTTCAAATGAACACCTACAGTAGCAATTGGAATACACCCTACTGACGAAAGAAGGCCAGACAGAGCAAATCCACCCAAAAACTTTTGATGATCCCTTTTTTTGCACATTTCCATGATTCACAGATGCAGACAAAGAAAGAAATAAACAGTTATTGATAGGTTGGCAATCATATGGAAATCTGATCTCTGGTAAAATGAAACGAGATTTCTTCTAAACTGAGGTTGTACTGTGGATGTACCGTGTGGATGTACCTTTCGATCGCTAACAAAACACATGGAGAAAAAGCTAGATGAGATTGGCACAAGAATTCTCCGGGATGGTTTGAACAAATACTGGAAACAACATTGAACAAAACAGCAGCTGCACGACCACTTGCATCACATCTCACCAGCCACCAAAATAAGCCGAGCAACACATGCTGGGCACTGCAGGAGAAGTAAGGGTGAACTCATAAGCGATATTCTTCCATAGCCTCCTATACATAAACACAACAATGTCGGCTGACTAGCAAACACTGTGCTGTCTAGAGACCCTGCCAGGAGCGATGGTGGATAATGATGGATAACGGGAAAGAGTCGAGTGATTCTGTGCCATCAGCACGACTTGATGATATATATATATATATATATATATATATATATATATATATATATATATATATATTGAATATTAGGATAACAGAAGTATAGAGTCAACAGTGCTTGGTGAAAGCTCTGCCACGGATATTGAGCACTATTTATAAATATCGCCAATTATATCAATATTAATATTGATATTTAATATATATTTATGTGTATATGTGTGTGTATCTATATATATATATCATAATCATGGCATGGCGAGAGAATGGATTCCTTGGACTCTCTCTCTCTCTCTCTCTCTCTCTCTCTCTCTCTCTCTCTCTCTCTCTCTCTCTCTCTCTCTTTTGTTTATTCTTCTTGTAGGTAATTAATGTCAGCTCAGAGCTGAGAAATGTACGTTTTTGCTGGTAAGTCAACACTGGTGTGTCCATGTATTGGAGTCCATTGGAAAACGTCACGAATGTGTTTGTCCTTATTTTCATCAGCAGTACCTAGTATATCTTGCTCAAATTTATTGGATTGTTTACACATATATATATATATGTGTGTGTGTGTGTGTGTTCCCTTATTATCCTCAGATCCCGAGCAAAGGATTAATTGTACGTATAGTCTTACTCGAGGTAGAAGTACTTACCTAAATACATTATTTTTATGGGTGCTATGTTACTAGTGGAATAATAGGCATAATAATGAAAATAACGATCTAAGGTCAAAGATGAAAGAAAAGAAATATTTAAAACGAAGAACAGTTCTTTGTTGTTGTTATTGTTGTTGTTTTGTTTTGTTTTTCTGGGTGTTTTATGTCTTTGGGATTTTTTTTAATAAAGGCATGCATTTACCCCTTTCAACAGACATACAGACAAACAAAAAGCAGCACACGGGACCATGTGACTGTGCTTCACTAACCCACTGATAACCATCAAAAATACAATTTTAATGTTTACTTTTCCTCAAAAAACAATACGGCATTCAACTTGCTCTAAAATCAACTACTTTTATTCACTCGCTGTCTCTCTATTTCTTTTTCCGCTAATGTAAACCAAAAAGAGAATATATATATATATATATATATATATATATATATATATTTCTCATGTAAGTATTCAGCTTGTATAACTATTTTATATCGATATATTCCCATGTCCTTTTTTTTTTTTTTTTAGTCTGATTTATTTCTCAATGCTGTAAAAGAATTTCATTTTCTTTTATTTTAAATCATTTTTCTAAGTTAAAACTTATTCCAATAATATATTTTATGGGTATATACGAAGACTTCGGCAAGAGCTGGATGTGACGCAAGGTCTGTTTTTCAGTAGTGTTTAATAGGTTTGATTTCAGAATTTTCCTTCTCTTAGGCTGGTTGCCATACCAAGGTTAAAGAGCGTCGTCTGCTCAACTATTTACTCATAGCTAGAGAGAGAAAAGTTACAAGTATACCTTTCCCAAAGGTATAGTTTTCCTTCTCCAAGACCAGTTGCCATACCAAGGTTAAAGAGCCTAGTCTGCCCTACTATTTACTTATAGCTGAATGGAGAATAGTTACATGCATAACTTTCCAAAGGGTATTAGTTTTCCTGCTCCAAGACCAGTTGCCATACCAAGGTTAAAGAGCCTAGTCTGCCCTACTATTTACTTATAGCTGAATGGAGAATAGTTACATGCATAACTTTCCAAAGGGTATTAGTTTTCCTGCTCCAAGACCAGTTGCCATACCAAGGTTAAAGAGCCCAGTCTGCTCTACAATTTACTCATAGTTGGAAGGAGAACAGTTAAATTCATACCTTTCTCAAGGGTATTACTTTTCCTTCTCCTAGGATGGTTGCCATACCAAGGTTAAAGAGCCAGTCTGCCCTACTATTTACCCATAGCTAGAGGGAGAATAATAGATTTATGCCTTTCTCTAGAGCCTTAGTTCAAAGTAAAATGCTAACAGCTTAGTCCTGGATTTGAACTTGGTTTGCCGTGTCTGTTTCCTACGACGTTAACCATTTCACGACCAGCGCACCACCATCAGAATCCCCCTGACAGATATACTGCGACTCCCCATGAGTGATGTACCTGGGTTCATCAAGGGTTTTAGGACTTTCATCATCAGATCCTCACATCTAAAAGAGCCAGTTGAGATTGATCACTTCCTATTTTATTGTCCAACACCAATAATTCATAGGTTTGCCTTTTTTTTTTTATCCAACCTGCCTTTTTCTGCAGCCGATGTCATGATTTTAATCGCGCATATCTTTTTTACTAATCCCTTTAATACTTATTCTAGCCATAAATAAACATAAGAGAAAGACTGGAGTTCGAACTCACAAATTACGTGTTGGCCAAAACATCTCGACGAAAATTATCGTCGGTTTAACTGCAATGTAAGAGCAAAATGAAATGTCTGTGCATTTTCCTCAGCACAGGTAAACTGGTATTTCAATAAATTTTAAGAAATAAAAAGAACTATTTATGATAGAATCTAATTTTATCAATACATCTTGTGCTTATGTGTGACAGTGTGGTTTTCTCTTCTGAGATAAGGGGAAAGGTTATTAGATTTTCATTTAGGGAAGACCTGCTTACCGTGAAAGTCAACATTTGAAATTTTTTTTCTTTCACTAGGTTCGAACGACGTTGAAAAATACATTACAGAAGAAGAAGAAGAAGAAGAAGAAGAAGAAGAAGAAGAAGAAGAAGAAGAAGACATCTCCAAAAATCTCATTGAGTCAATAGCAATAACAGTAAAAAATAAAACTTAAATCAAAAAACAAGAATAAAAAATAAAAGCAAAATGAAACAAAAAAAAAAGAGTCTCACGAAGAAGGTTCGTTGAAAAAGAACATGAGCCTGACAAGGGAAAGGCGGTTTAACAATGACCAGTTCATCCAAATACGACCAAAAACAGAAGCAAAGGTTGTAGATGATGGTGGAGGTGGGGGGTAATCAAAGAGGGAGGAGAAAGTGAATAAGGAAAAGCGGGAGGTAATTCGCTACTGGCCAATCTTGCGATACAATTTCTAAAAGTTGTAGGGCACTCTCAGCATTACTGACAAATTAATTCTATTCATGAGTATCGGCCGGATGAAGGTTGGGGTGGAGGGGGATAGTTTGGCCCTGACCCCATCCCTAACCTCTGTTTGTAGACAGTTTGAGGCACGCTCGGCTCCAAGAACCGACAAGAGTGGCGAAAAACGGTACATAGAAACCAGAGAAAATTAAAGATACTTGCCTATATAGACGATTTTAAGTTGATGTTGGTGGTGCGCAAGCAAAAAGAATTTTCAAACGCTGTGACTCTCTCTCTCTCTCTCTCTCTCTCTCTCTCTCTCTCTCCCCTTATATATATATATATATATATATATATATATATATATATATATCAGATTATCTTTCTCGTGACAAAGAGACAGTGGTTGTTGGTTAAGATAAAGAAATTTTATCGACCTGCAAAATAATTGGCACTGATAACACAAAAATAAACATTTAGTTTCTTTGGTTAATGACATATCAAACTTTGTGGCGTATTTAATGCCAAATATTATCTTGTAGAATAATCGTAATTGTACTATTTAACCCCTGGCTTGTAGGATAAGGGGGTTCATACTTTTCCCAAGATTATTAGTGTTTAAGTGAACGTAAAAGAATGACTGATGTTCGAACTTGCTTACGATGAGATTGCAATCAAATACATTAGCCACTATATCATGAAGACAGTTGATGACGAGAGTTAAATTCAAGAAAACAACACAGGAAAAATGAGAAGGGAAGAATATTTGGTCAAAGAAAGAAAGAAAGAAAGAAAGATGAGAAAAAGAAAGAAGGAAGAAATTAAGTTGAGAAAGAGTGTGTGTGTGAAAGAAAGAAAGAAAGAAAGAAGGAAGGAAGGAAAGAAGAAATTGAGTTGAGAAGGAATGTGCGTGTGAAAGAAAGAAAGAAGGAAAGAAAGAAGGAAGAAATTGAGTTGAGGAGGAATGTGCGTGTGAAAGAAAGAAAGAAGAAAAGGAAGAAGGAAAGAAACATGAGGGAAAAGAAAAAGGAAGAGATTAAGTTGAGAAGGAATATGAGAAATAAAGAAACAAAGAAACAAAGAAAAAGAAAGAAAGAAAAAAAGAAAAAAAGAAAGAAAAATGAGAAAAAGAAGGAAGGAAGTAATTAAGTTTAGAAGGAATGTGCGTGTGAAAGAAAGAAAGAAAGAAAGAAAGAAAGAAAGAAAAATGAGAAAAAGAAGGAAGGAAGTAATTAAGTTTAGAAGGAATGTGCGTGTGAAAGAAAGAAAGAAAGAAAGAAAGAAAGAAAGAAAGAAAGAAAGAAAGAAAGAAAGAAAGAAAAATGAGAAAAAGAAGGAAGGAAGTAATTAAGTTTAGAAGGAATGTGCGTGTGAAAGAAAGAAAGAAAGAAAGAAAGAAAGAAAAAAGTAAGAAAGAAAGAAAAAAAGAAAGAAAAATAAGAAAAAGAAGGAAGGAAGTAATTAAGTTTAGAAGGAATGTGCGTGTGAAAGAAAGAAAGAAAGAAAGAAAGAAAGAAAGAAAGAAAAATGAGAAAAAGAAGGAAGGAAGTAATTAAGTTTAGAAGGAATGTGCGTGTGAAAGAAAGAAAGAAAGAAAGAAAGAAAGAAAGAAAGAAAGAAAGAAAGAAAGAAAAATGAGAAAAAGAAGGAAGGAAGTAATTAAGTTTAGAAGGAATGTGCGTGTGAAAAAAAGAAAGAAAGAAAGAAAGAAAGAAAAATGAGAAAAAGAAGGAAGGAAGTAATTAAGTTTAGAAGGAATGTGCGTGTGAAAGAAAGAAAGAAAGAAAGAAAGATGAGAAAAAGAAGGAAGGAAGTAATTAAGTTTAGAAGGAATGTGCGTGTGAAAGAAAGAAAGAAAGAAAGAAAGATGAGAAAAAGAAGGAAGGAAGTAATTAAGTTGAGAAGGAATGTGCGTGTGAAAGAAAGAAAGAAAGAAAGAAAGAAAGATGAGAAAAAGAAGGAAGGAAGTAATTAAGTTGAGAAGGAATGTGCGTGTGAAAGAAAGAAAGAAAGAAAGAAAGACAGAAAGAAAGAACGATGAGAAAAAGAAGGAAGGAAGTAATTAAGTTTAGAAGGAATGTGCGTGTGAAAGAAAGAAAGAAAGTAAGAAAGAAAGAAAGAAAGAAAGAAAGAAAGAAAGAAAGAAAAATGAGAAAAAGAAGGAAGGAAGTAATTAAGTTTAGAAGGAATGTGCGTGTGAAAGAAAGAAAGAAAGAAAGAAAGAAAGAAAGAAAAAAAGTAAGAAAGAAAGAAAGAAAGAAAGAAAGAAAGAAAGAAAGATGAGAAAAGAGGGAGGGAAGTAATTAAGTTTAGAAGGAATGTGCGTGTGAAAGAAAGAAAGAAAGAAAGAAAGAAAGAAAGAAAGAAAGAAAAAAGTAAGAAAGAAAGAAAGAAAGAAAGAAAGAAAGAAAGATGAGAAAAAGAAGGAAGGAAGTAATTAAGTTTAGAAGGAATGTGCGTGGGAAAGAAAGAAAGAAAGAAAGAAAGAAAGAAAGAAAGAAAGAAAGAAAGAAAAAAAGTAAGAAAGAAAGAAAGAAAGAAAGAAAGAAAGAAAGAAAAATGAGAAAAAGAAGGAAGGAAGTAATTAAGTTGAGAAGGAATGTGCGTGTGAAAGAAAGAAAGAAAGAAAGAAAGAAAGAAAGATGAGAAAAGAGGGAGGGAAGTAATTGATTTATTTATTTTCGTTTAAAAAACGAAGTTAAATTTTTCATCAAAAATGAATTTTGAGCTTCATAAGATATGAAAGAAGAATCAACTTCTAAAATATGGACACCAATTACCGATAAGATTGATTTCTTTGGAATTTTGACACAAGTATTAAACTAATATACACACTCACACACAAACACACAAACAAACACAAAAGAAAATGTTGGAAGAGTAATAAGAAAAAAAAAACGGCGAAAATATCGGGTGTATCAATAAGATGTTTACATTTAATAAAACACAAGAAACATTTGATGACATTTAGAATTACGAAAGATTGAAAAATTTGCGGGGTTGGTGAGGTCCCGAACAAGAAAGGAGCAATTTTTTAACAAAAACTTTAATTTGAAAATTTCTTTTTGTATTTTCAATCAGATTTATCTTCATGAATAAAGGAATAAAATAATCACATTTTATTAAGCAAATTTCGGCAATTAATCTGTATGATATGCATTGAAAATCTGGAAGAAATTGTCTGTGGTTAGAAATTAATGCAAGCGTTAGACTTAATAGAAATAAAGTGTAAAATATACAGATAATGATTCAATTAAGTTGGGAAGATAATTTTCAATTATTTTTGTTTTTCAAATATAATTAACATTTATTCAATTTGCTGAAAACACGCCCTACGGGAGGGATTTTAAAGGACAAAAACTGACCAAAAATTTATATGTCGCTGTCGTTATTGCATCAAAAAACACAGGAATAATACCAAATTATGAATGTATGGATGCATTTTAGATGATTTTAGAGGCTAACGGTTCTAGTCCTTCAGTGGCAATTGTACAAATGTAAATAGATGATTTTTCTTTTTATGCTCTGATTTTCTAGTAAACACAAAAAAGGTTATGGAAATAGGATATGACATTGGAATCTGGTTTGAAACATTTTCAGCTACATTGTCTATATTATACAGTAAAACAAAAGATTAAGTTTTAACTGACCGAATGAACACAAACAAATGTTTATTCATTGACTGATTTTAACGATATGTCAACCAGTCTATGGATATTTTATGCCAAGAGGTTAAAGAATTGTGTTCATTGTACGATCATATTTACAGGTTCAGTTTACACGGCAGTTATTCCTGAAAAGCTTTTTCCCCATTGTTTTATCGAATATGAACAATTTTTAAACAGATCTATTTGACTAATTCAGGGGACCCCCAACAGAGTCAGAGGGGACCCGGAAATAAAAGTAATGAAGAGGCACTCGACACACACTAATTTGAATGACTAGTTTCGATGTTAAATGACCTAAAAAGAACTAGTATGCCAATAACCCAACCGAATCTCTCTTTCTTTCTCTCTCTCTCTATGTAGATATATTTACTAATCTACTATCTACCAGCATTAACGGTTACCAGGAAAAAAGGAAAAAACCCGCCAGGAACTAGAGATAAAAATATCTCGAATCACCGCCCGGGGGGAAAAAGAAAAAATATCATTGGACAAAAAAAAAAAAAGAAGAAAAAGAAAAGGCCAACACAGTCACACCAGTTGAAAAAAATCAAGAGATATGCAGTCAGTTGGTCAAAAGAAAAATAAAACCCACCGTAAACGCTGCAATGCTACAATTACAAGAGTGCTCAATACGAGTGGAGCCAATTACAAAATTAACTTAAATCGCGAGTCGGATTTCTCCTACTAAAGTTTCACCTCAACGGATCTTCAGGGAGTCCTACAACGACCGACGATAAAGGAGAAAACACCATTTTTTATTTTTACCAAAAACCTAGCCAGCTTAAAATTTACATAACAAAAGAAAAAATAAACGAATAAAATGAACAAAAAACCTTACTTTTAATATCTAGTTTATTGAAATAAAAATAAAAAATAAAAAAGCCCTCAGGTATAAATACGTAGAAACCTATCTCAAATTATAGAGTAGCCCCCCTTTGTGTTTACAACTGTTTAAAACCTCCGACCTTTAGTTTAACATATCCCTACTTTTACAAGAAGCTATTGCTAATTTTTCCTCATTGCAAAGCAAACAGTCCCTGTCGCCAGCCCTCTATTTACGGCGTTTCTTAATTACTTCCCATTTCAGTATTGGATCTATTCCTTTTTTATCTTTGACCTCCCACACATAACTAGATAACTACCTCCATGTTATACGGGGGATTAAACCATAGGATTTTTCTAGGTCTATTTCTTCTATTCTGCGTATTACTTCCCTCTCTATCCCGATATTCTAATTTGATCCTATATCCGCCATTCTTCAATGCCTCCTCATGTTCCTGCTTGCTTCGTTCAAAAATTTCCTTATTAGAAGAGTTATTTGATAACCTATGCTCTATTCCCTTAGGGATATGTTTAAATACCTGTTTTGGGTGGTTGGATCCCCTGTCCACATAACGCAGGTCCTGGTTCCTTTTTCTAAACAATCGGAAAATTACGCAACACTCTCTAGATCTTCAGATTTGTATATTTAATTTTCATTGTTACAGGGCATCCGAATGGTGCTGGGAATAATACAATCGTTAAGGTACTCCAATCTCCTGATGTGTATATTTAATTTTCATTGTTACACGGTGTCCGAGGGGAGCTGGGAATAATACAATCGAAATGGTGAAAAATACTCTCTAGAACTTCAGATTTGTATATTTAATTTTCATTGTTACACAGTGTCCGAGGGGAGCCGGGAATAATACAATCGAAATGGTGAAAAATACTCTCTAGAACTTCAGATTTGTATATTTAATTTTCATTGTTACACGGTGTCCGAGGGGAGCCGGGAATAATACAATCGAAATGGTGAAAAACACTTTCTAGAACTTCAGATTTGTATATTTAATTTTCATTGTTACACGGTGTCCGAGGGGAGCCGGGAATAATACAATCGAAATGGTGAAAAATACTCTCTAGAACTTCAAATTTGTACATTTAATTTTCATTGTTACACGGTGTCCGAGGGGAGCCGGGAATAATACAATCGAAATGGTGAAAAATACTCTCTAGAACTTCAGATTTTTATATTTAATTTTCATTGTTACACGGTGTCCGAGGGGAGCCGGGAATAATACAATCGAAATGGTGAAAAATACTCTCTAGATCTTCAGATTTGTATATAATTTTCATTGTTATACGGTGTCCGAGGGGAGCCGGGAATAATACAATCGAAATGGTGAAAAATACTCTCTAGAACTTCAGATTTGTATATTTAATTTTCATTGTTACACAGTGTCCGAGGGGAGCCGGGAATAATACAATCGAAATGGTGAAAAATACTCTCTAGAACTTCAGATTTGTATATTTAATTTTCATTGTTACACGGTGTCCGAGGGGAGCCGGGAATAATACAATCGAAATGGTGAAAAATACTCTCTAGAACTTCAGATTTTTATATTTAATTTTCATTGTTACACGGTGTCCGAGGGGAACCGGGAATAATACAATCGAAATGGTGAAAAATACTCACTACATCTTCAGATTTGTATATAATTTTCATTGTTATAGGGTGTCCGAGGGGAGCCGGGAATAATACAATCGAAATGGTGAAAAATACTCTCTAGAACTTCAGATTTGTATATAATTTTCATTGTTACAGGGTGTCCGGGGGAGCTGGGAATCATTGAATTGAAAAGGTATTGCATACTCTGAAGAAATCCAGATTTGTATTTTAAACTTTCATTTTTATATAATGTGTTAGGTGACCAACGAATAGCGCTACCAAAGAGGTACTTTATACTCTCTCGATTTCCAGATGTGTATATTTCATTTTCTTTGTTATAGTGTGTCAAAAGGGAACTGGGAATAATGCAATTGAAAAAGAACACCATAGTCTCTAGATCTTTAGAATTCTATATTTTATTTTCATTGTTACAGGGTGTCTGAGGGGAGCTGGGAATAATGCAATTGGAAAGTTACTCCATACTTTCTAGATCTCCAGATTTTTATATTTCATTTTCTTTGTTACAATGTGTCAGAGGGGACCTGGGAATAATGGTATCGAAAAGGTACTCCATTATCTTTAGATCTTTAGATTTGTATATTTAATTTTCATTGTTACAGAGTTTTAATAGTAAGTCTTATATGCGAAAATAAGATTCCATATTGATTGATATTCATGCAAGTCAGAAAGTAAAACTTTATTTTTAAAATTATTAATCAGGATTTTTATTTTTTTGAAGCTATAAATCACAAACTATGTGGAAGTCCAGGGAAAGATTTGTATAGTTACCTTCTGTTTTCCTTTCCAAATATCTTTTTCAAAATGGCTATCCCTTTCTCCTCGTAGAAAGTGAAGAGCTGACATAAAATTTCTGTTTTTGGAAGGGGAAAGGTGAGTGTATGAGTGATGTGCTTCTGCAACACCACAATGCCAGGAAGCCTCACAGCAGCTTAAAGAGCAGACAAGCAATGAAAATGCATGGCTGGACAACCTTGTCAGCCATGCTTCTGTTCTGACCTTGAACTTGTTCTATCAAGAGTTTAATCTTGGCACATGAAGGCGGACATTCAGAGGACAGTTGTTCTCCAATGAGACAATTCACACATGACTTAGAAAGCAGCTAAGAAAAATCTATGAGGCGGGATTGTTGAGAAGAAGGAAGACTGTTGAGGACAGGATTTGGTATCTTGTAACATTTTTCTTTATTTGGTATACTTTGTAAACTTCTATTAAATCTGTTGTAATTTTAGTGGAATAGACATTTCGTTTTCACCGATCTTTTTATCAGTTCACTGGAATTGATTCTCTTGTGATTATTCTTAGTCTCATGAGCAACATTATTTTATTTTAAGGACAGCTAACACCAATCAAACAAGATTTCTTTTCAACCTGTTTCTTTCTCTTTGCTGTTTTTTACCTTTTTAAATATCTGGAGATACTCCTAGAGTAACAGTTATCGCCGTGGAAAATGGAATCGGTCCCCGAGTTCAAATCCTGGACGTGACTGATTACGTTTCACTTCACTCTAAAATGTTTGGGAAAGGCATGAATCCATCTCTTCTTTTCCCAGCTTAGATAGTTGAATAGTAAGTGGCCAAGTAAAGATACGAATTCAAAACAACTCATATCAGATAATATAAGATTATAAAATAAAAATCAAACTCACTCTAAACATCTTGCGAAATTAGTTTACATCTCTCAATGGTAGATAGCTTAAATATTCAACTCACCTAATCTTGCAGAGAATGATGATATTTGAGATATCTAAGGAAAATCAGAATCACTAGCAATGGTGTGTGAGATAATCTTGCTAAAGAAATAGTGAGATAATGTAGAAAAAAGCGAATTAATTTCTTGACTTACTGCTCCGCCCAATAAAAAATATTTGACGAACGTCACTGGGCACGTCTGATCGTTTTCACAATGATGACCGTACCACGACTTTCGGCTCGTAACGACGTCTGTCCTCTTGTCTTCATAAAGCTATCATCTTACGAATCTGTGAAAATTTATCGACTGATACAAAAGATTAAAACGAAACAGGCGACTTTCATGGTCTTCCATTGTCATAAAAGGTTTCACTTTCTAACTTCTTTATAAAAAGGGAAAAAAAGCAAAAGTAAAATTTAATGCTTGATCGAACAAAGTTTTATTGGAGGATCTGTATTTACCGATAAAGAAATGAACAGTGACGTTAATTCTCTTGAAAATATTCCCCTTGTCATTTCACATACTTATTCCCGCGAGTTTTCCATGTGTCGAAGCATCGTCTTCTGATATGCTGTGAAATTGTGCCGTCATATTTCATTTAATATCTTACACATTCTCAAAGTTTACCCTTGAAATATATTTTCAGTTTGGAAAATGAGGGTGGGGATCACTATGGCGTAGTGGTTAACGTGCTGGAATGTGATATTGTAGTAAGCGAGTTCGAACTCCAGTCGCGCAATTAAGTTTACTTTCGGATTAATACCTTTGGGAAAGGCATGAACCTCGTTATTCCCCCCAGCTATGGAATAGAAAGTATCACAATTGTTCTTCTACAAGGGTGACGTTGGCATTAAATAACCCATGAAGGTTGATATGCCATTAAACAAAGTAATCAAACCAAATCAATCAAGAATGAGTCGTAAGATGCCAGGTCTGTTGATTAGGAAAGTACTGCACTTGTAAAATCCTGTGTTTCGCCAAAAACTCAACAGAATGTGCAAAAGAAATTTCATGGTGAATCTGCTCGTAAACTATGGATCCCATTAGTTGTCTAAATTTCTGAGACGAAGCTGGTTGATTTTTATCATTAAGGTTTTTCGGACTATTGTCTTCATCTTTATTGTTATTTCCACAACGTTTCGACCGATATGTCCTCCAGCCTTCTTCAGGTGTTTGTCGAACTCGGGAACCTTCACGGAACTTCGAACTACGTCCTTTATTGAAACCACAGGAGTCGCCTCTTCTGATTCCGTTGGCCATAACCAGGTAAAAGTGTTAAGTATTCCTGTATTGTTACTTGCCTGTAGTGAGGATTGAACCTGTTACCTTCAGAAGATTGTCTCCTTAGAAGCTCAGAGAAGCAAGACCTGAAGAAGGCCGGAGGACATATCGACCGAAACGTTGTGGAAATAGCAATAAAGATGAAGACAATAGTCCGAAAAACCTTAATGATAAAAATATGGATCCCATATTCAGCTTTTTATGACACACTGCATCATGGAGATAGTACAAGATTGTAATACTGTTTGGTAACAGTTTTAATTTCAGGAGTCTATTTATGGTGAACTACATCACCTTTATCAAAAAAGGCTGTGAACAACACTTTGGTCTTGGTCCAGACTTAATGAGCTTTCTTTGACCTTGAAGATGACGGACATTTCAACACAGATGGCTAAATCTTAGTTTTAGAACCGTAGCCATATCGCCAGAGACGTAATTATTTTGTAAAAGTCCGTATTAATTTCTACCTACCGATGCAAATAAGTAGGTTTGGTCACCCGAAAGTTATTCTGTTTTGATGTCAGAAGCACAGGAAGAAACTTAACTGCAACTAGTCTTGTTTCCAAAATTTCAGTAAGAATGGCTTCAATGCAAATGTCCACTTCCTCGCATAACTCCCAAATAGTCAATCTTCTCTCCACCTACGTAGTTCAACTATTTCAATATTTCTGCTGGTGGAAGGGCCGCTCTGGAAACTCATCTCTTTCAACTTTGACAGTTAAATAGTTTCAAGTATTTCTATATCGTATTAAAAATTTTATTAAATATTAATCATTTGTTTGCACACAGTTAAATGGTTTCAAGTATCACTATATAATATTAGTAATTTAGTTTATCAAGTATTTCTATCAAATACTAATAATTTGCACACAGATGCATTGTTTTAAATGACTAATAGCAATAATCCTTAGTAAATGATTGAACAGTTCGATTTGACTGATAGATTGTGTCCTAACAGGTACTAACAATCCGGATCAGAGTGGACATGGGAGTAATGGCAATAAAAGGAGTACTCCACATTCCCCAAAACTCTAGGACTGAAACGTCACCGTCAGATACAATTTTGTCTCATGACCAGGACATTCACTGGGTGGAGACGAACTCATTTACGGGAGAGGATAGGGGTGTCCCAATTTCATAACTATACTAGACTGTAGTTACTCAACCCCTCTGCTATCGGCAGAAGGTCACACAAAGTCAGTTTTTAAGTGGAGTAAAGCTGGTTTTCTTTCTCCTAGACTAGTTGTCTAAACAAGGCTAAAAAGCACAGTGTGCCTTACTATTTATCCATTGTTGGTAAAACAAATGGATTCATGCCTTTCCAAAGATCATTAACGCAAAGTGAAAGCTTCGTCCAAGGTCACCAATTCCATTTCCAACGACGATAATCGTTACTCTGAGTGCGCTTCTAAAAAAAAAAAGACTTGGTGCTGAGAAAAATAATTGGATTTACATCATCTACCCTACTAGACTGACCTTGTTGCTTTGGATTATCACTTTTTAAATTTTAACTTGATTTTGTTGAACGAAAAACATTAATGATGAAGAGACATTTTTTCTTTTAACCTGAAAATGCAGAATTTTTTCCCCCAGTTAAATAATAACTTTTCTACTTCATGAAATTGATTAATAAAAAATCAAGGAAACTTATACTTTCATTGATTTTTTAATAGACCATTTTACTGTAATTTGATTACATATCTTTTTTTGTCTGTCATCAAACATATTGTATAATTACTAATAAGACCCGGAGTTTATTTTGGCATATTTTAAAAAATTCTAAAAAAAAAACAAAAACTTATATATTTATTTTAGCTAGGATTTGATTTCCAAGGTAAATATGATGGCTAACGCTTGGTTTTCCAGCTTTTCGGTGATGTTTATAATACACTGACTCTCTTCCACGCCGAGGGGTAAGAGCTCCCCCAAAATGGAGTGTCCTAGATCGACACTAAACTGCGTCCGATGGTATGGCTACAAATCTGGATATCTAGAGTATATGGGGTACCTTTTCGATTCCGTTATTCCCAGCTCCCCTCGGACACCTTGTAACAAGGAAAAATAAATATACAAATCTGCAGATCTTGAGATTATGGAGAAGATTTTGATTTCATTATTCCAAGCCCGCCTCGGACACCCGGTAACAATGAAAATTAAATATACAAATCTGAAGATATACTGAGATTAGAGTACCTTTCCAATTGCATTATTCCCAGCTCCCCTCGGACACCCTGTAACAATGAAAATAAAATATGAAACTTAATCTTAGTAATCTTCGTTATTTACTTTAAACACACACACACACACACACACACACACACACACACATATATATATATATATATAGAGAGAGAGAGAGAGAGAGAAAGAGATTCGGTTGGGTTATTGGCATACTAGTTCTTTTTAGGTCATTTAACATCGAAACTAATCATTCAAATTAGTGTGTGTCGAGTGCCTCTTCATTACTTTTATTTCCAGGTCCCCTCTGACTCTGTTGGGGGTCCCCTGAATTAGTCAAATAGATCTGTTTAAAAATTGTTCATATTCGATAAAACAATGGGGAAAAGGCTTTTCAGGAATAACTGCCGTGTAAACTGAACCTGTAAATATGATCGTACAATGAACACAATTCTTTAACCTCTTGGCATAAAATATCCATAGACTGGTTGACATATCGTTAAAATCAGTCAATGAATAAACATTTGTTTGTGTTCATTCGGTCAGTTAAAACTTAATCTTTTGTTTTACTGTACAATATAGACAATGTAGCTGAAAATGTTTCAAACCAGATTCCAATGTCATATCCTATTTCCATAACCTTTTTTGTGTTTACTAGAAAATCAGAGCATAAAAAGAAAAATCATCTATTTACATTTGTACAATTGCCACTGAAGGACTAGAACCGTTAGCCTCTAAAATCATCTAAAATGCATCCATACATTCATAATTTGGTATTATTCCTGTGTTTTTTGATGCAATAACGACAGCGACATATAAATTTTTGGTCAGTTTTTGTCCTTTAAAATCTCTCCCGTAGGGCGTGTTTTCAGCAAATTGAATAAATGTTAATTATATTTGAAAAACAAAAATAATTGAAAATTATCTTCCCAACTTAATTGAATCATTATCTGTATATTTTACACTTTATTTCTATTAAGTCTAACGCTTGCATTAATTTCTAACCACAGACAATTTCTTCCAGATTTTCAATGCATATCATACAGATTAATTGCCGAAATTTGCTTAATAAAATGTGATTATTTTGTTCCTTTATTCATGAAGATAAATCTGATTGAAAATAAAAAAAGAAATTTTCAAATTAAAGTTTTTGTTAAAAAATTGCTCCTTTCTTGTTCGGGACCTCACCAACCCCGCAAATTTTTCAATCTTTCGTAATTCTAAATGTCATCAAATGTTTCTTGTGTTTTATTAAATGAAAAAAATCTTACTGATACACCCGATATTTTCGCTGTTTTTTTTTTTATTATTATTACTCTTCCAACTTTTTCTTTTGAGTTTGTTTGTTATGTGTGAGTGTGTTGTTTAATACTTGTGTTGTAATTCCAAAGAAATCAATCTTATCGGTAATTGGTGTCCATATTTTAAAAGTTGTTTTTCTTTCATAACTTATGAAGCTCAGATTTCATTTTTGATGAAAAATTTATATTCGTTTAAAAAAATTCCTTTTCTATTTTTTTTTTCTTTTCTTTCTTTCTCATAGTCTCTTCTTTTTACTTCCTTTTAAAAAATTTTCTTGAAACACATCTTCTTATGACGGTCTTTAACTATTTGTGATAACGAAAATATTTTAATGATTTCCTCGTAGAAGGAAAGATTAATATGGCAAAAAACAATGAGCTTTGTTAATTTTTATGTCCAAAGAGCTGAAAATGATGATGGGTTCTTAGAGTAACGGTTATCGTTGAAGGTAATGGAATCGGAAATCCTAGTTCAACCCTGAACAAAACTGTTTTTATTTCCCTTCGCGCAAGTACCCTAGGGAAAAGTATAAATCCATTTCTTCTTCCCTTCCGTAGCTATGGGGTGAATTGTAGGGCAGACTAGGCTCTTTAGCCTCGAGATGGGAATACGTCTAGGAAACGGAAAACTCTGTATAAAACTGACCTTGAGCCACACATGGCAGAGAAGTTGAAGATCAAAGCAAAATTTTTATGCGGGCATAGCGTTATTAAAAATGCTGACTTAAAAATATACGAGAAGTTTTTTCCATTTTGAGTTGCGAATCGACATAAATAAAGAGATTTGCTCAGGATCTCCCTCACTTGTTTTACACTTGCCCAGTTTAATTACTGGACCACATGATTTTGATTGGTCATAAAACGAGAAGCCCTGATGTCGTGGCAAATTTATCTTTTCCAAGTGAATTATCATGAAAGGGTAGCAGTGTTCAGAAACCAGGATTCGAAAAACCTTTCGCTATTTTCATTATCTGATGTTTACTTTGTCAAACCACTTCAACATCGTGATTCCTGTTCACGCACTAACATACACAAATACCATTCCCCCTCTCTCTCTCTCTCTCTTTCTCTCTCTCTCTCTCTCTCTCTCTCTCTCTTTCTCTCTCTCTCTGATAACCTTGCTATCGCTTTGAATTCTCTGAAACTCTTCTCAAATGCACTCTCATACTCTGTTCTTCAAACTAACTCTTTTTCAAGAGAATCTCATATCAACTTCCCTACACACACACACATACACACACACACACACATCGTGAATGTCCTCATTTTTACAGCAGGATAAGGTCAACAAAATATTCTTTTTTTTTTTTTCCTCTCCGTTATTCTTTCTCGGAAGTTGCAGCTTCGAAATGGCCTTCGTGACACCCAGAGACAAACTGATGCATATGAATAAGTTTTCTTTTACAGCCTATAATTACTCGAGGCGTAATTATTCGTCGCTTGCCAACGCCGAACGCTACGAAATGAGATTTCTACTAAACTTATCGATGAATCTCTTCTATCGGCGTCCATCTTTTGCAAGACCATCTGTCCGCTTCTGACCATCTAACGGAGGTGGGTAGGGAGTTACATTCGGTGGGATATACGATGAGCGACTGGGTGTTGGTAATATGAATTGTATGATGGTATGTTGGTTGGACACAAGAACTTTTTCGACTAAACCTGAGTGAATTTCGTGTTCGTCACAAGAACTCCCGCTCAGCTCTGAATATAAGTCTGGCAAAAGGCCTGACGAGTTGGGAAGAGACAACATTTTCCCCGGGATGATGGATACCTGCTTCTTGGTGGTTTACTGTTAAGTTTGTCAGTAAGGGAATAGCAAACATTTAATGATTATCAAGTAATGGCCGTAAAAAACACTTACGTCAACCTGGTGGTAAGGATGGTTAAGTGTTTCATATTGATAGAATAAGTCAATGTTCAAGCAACGATCTCAAACGCTGATTTTCTGAGCAA
This sequence comes from Sepioteuthis lessoniana, assembly GCA_963585895.1. Taxonomy (NCBI): domain Eukaryota; kingdom Metazoa; phylum Mollusca; class Cephalopoda; order Myopsida; family Loliginidae; genus Sepioteuthis; species Sepioteuthis lessoniana. The sequence goes on from CAUZXS010006086.1 coordinate 52,087, forward strand.
TACAATATTCCTCCCTCCACTTGCACTATTACACTTTAAATATACTCTGTTAAGATTAGTAGATACTAAGAAAGCACTTGTTAAAAGTGATATAATTATGCTTGAATAGAATTTTGTTTGGTTTTAACGGTATATCAACCCATCTTGGGTTATTTTATGCCTAGATGTTAGGGAATCGCGTTCATTGTAGGTTCATATTTACATTTTCTGTGTAGTTGTTTTGCAAAAGGTATATTCTTTTGCAAACGATTCTATCAAATCCGAACAATGAGACGTCACTTTAGTGGGGAAGGGTAACTTTCTGAAGGGTATACAGTCACAGTATTCTAAGTCCGACTGACAGGGTTTGAAATAATGTTGTTTTGATGAACAAATTCATACCATAGGTAACAATCAAGTAAGCAAACGGAGAGA